>JAUIMM010001823.1:0-82048 GCA_031769625.1 Taudactylus pleione | reverse complement strand
GTACCACTATACACCACATTCTATACTATGTACCATTGTACAGCTTTATACCACATTCTATACTATATACCACTATACACCACACTCTATACTATGTTCCACTATACAGCTCTACACCACATTCTATACTATGTTCCTCTATACACCACATTCTATACTATGTACCACTATACAGCTCTACACCACATTCTATACAATGTACCACAATACACCAAATTCTATACTATGTACCACTATACATCTCTACACCACATTCTATACTATGTTTCTCTATACACCAAATTCTATACTATGTACCTCTATACACCATATTCTATACTATGTACCACTATACACCATATTCTATACTATGTATCACAATACACCATATTCTATACTATGTACCACTATACACCGTATTCTATACTATGTACCACTATACAGCTCTACACCATATTCTATACTATTTACTACTATACACCATATTCTGTACTATGTACCACTATACACCATATTTTATACTATGTACCACTATACAGCTCTACACCACATTCTATACTATGTACCACTATACAGCTCTACACCGTATTCAATACTATGTACTGCTATACACCACATTCTATACTATGTACCACTATACAGCTCTACACCATATACCTCTATACACCACATTCTATACTATGTACCACTACACCACATTCTATACTATGTACCACTATGTACCACTATACACCACATTATATACTATGTACCATTGTACACCATAATCTGGACTATGTACCTCTATACACCATATTCTATACTATGTACCACTATACACCATATTCTATACTATGTACCACTATACAGCTCTACACCACATTCTATACTATATGACACTATATATCATATTCTATACTATTTAGCACTATACACCATATTCTACACTCTGCACCACTATACAGCTCTACACCATATTCTATGCTATGTATCACTATACACAATACTCTATACTATGCACCACTATACATCTCTACACCAAATTCTATACTATGTACCTCTATATACCATATTCTATACTATGTACCACTATACACCATATTCTAATAATGTACCACAATACAGCTCTACACCATATTGTATACTTTGTACCACTATACAACACTACACCATATTCTATACTATGTACCACTATACACCATATTCTATACTAGGTATCACAATACACCTTATTCTATACTATGTACCACTATACACCGTATTCTATACTATGTACCACTAAACACACCATATTCTAAACTATGTACCTCTATACACCATATTCTATACTGTATTCCACTATACACCATATTCTATACTATGTACCACTATACAGTTCTATACCAAATTCAATACTATGTACCATTATACAGCTTTACACCACATTCTATACTATGTACCACTATACATCATATTCTATTCTATGTACCACTATACAGCTCTACACCACATTCTATACTATGTACCACTATACACCACATTCTATACTATGTACCATTATTACGCTTTACACCACAATATATACTATGTACCACTATACAACATATTCTATACTATTTACTACTATACAGCTCTACACCACATTCTATACTATGTACCACTATACACCATATTCTATACTATGTACTACTATACACCACATTCTATACTATGTACCATTATACAGCTTTACACCACAATCTATACTATGTACCACAATAAAACATATTCTATACTATTTACCACTATACAGCTCTACACCACATTCTATAATATGTACCTCTGTACACTATATTCTATACTATATACCACTATACACCACATTCTATACTATGTACCACTATACACCACATTCTATACTATGTACCACTATACAACATATTCTATACTATGTACCACTATACAGCTCTACACCAAATTCTATACTATGTACCACTATACAACATATTCTATACTATGTACCACTATACAGCTCTACACCAAATTCTATACGATGTACCACTATACACCACATTCTATACTATGTACCACTGTACACCATATTCTATACTTTGTACCTCTATATACCATATTCTATACAATGTACCACAATACACCATATTCTATACTATGTACAACTATACACCGTATTCCATACTATGTACCTCTTTACACCATTTTCTTTACTATGTACCGCTATGCACCATATTCTATACTATGTACCACAATACAGCTCTACACTATTTTCTATACTATGTACCACTATACAACACTACACCATATTCTATACTATGTACCACTATACAGCTCTACACCATATTCTATACTATGTACTACTATACACCATATTCTATACTATGTACCACTATACACCATATTTTATACTATGTACCACTATACAGCTCTACACAACATTCTATACTATGTACCACTATACAGCTCTACACCATATTCAATTCTATGTACTGCTATACACCACATTCTATACTATGTACCACTATACAGCTCTACACCATATACCTCTATACACCACATTCTATACTATGTACCACTACACCACATTCTATAATATGTACCACTATGTACCACTATACACCACATTCTATACTATGTACCATTGTACACCATAATCTGGACTATGTACCTCTATACACCATATTCTATACTACGTACCTCTATACACCATATTCTACACAATGTACCACAGTACACCATATTCTATACTATGTACCACTAATACACCATATTTTATACTATGTACCTCTATAGACCATATTCTATTCTATGTACCACTATACACCATATTCTATACTATGTACCACAATACAGCTCTACACCATATTCTATACTATGTCCCATTAAACAACACTACACCATATTCTCTACAATGTACCACTATACAGCTCAACACCATATTCTATACTATGTACCACTATACACCATATTCTATACTATGTACCACTATACAGCTCTACAACACATTCTATACTATGTACTTCTACACACCATATTCTATACTATGTACCACTATACAGCTCTACACTACATTCTATACTATGTACCACTATACAGCTCTACACCGTATTCTATACTATGTACTACTATACACCACATTCTATACAATGTACCACTATACAGCTCTACACCATACACCACTATACACCACATTCTACATATGTACCACTACACCACATTCTATAGTATTTACCACTATGTACCACTATACACCACATTCTAAACTATGTACCACTATACCCCATATTCTATACTATGTACCTCTAAACACCATATTCTATATTATGAACCACTATACACCATATTCTATACGATGTACCACTATATAGCTCTAAACCACATTCTATACTATATACCACTATACTCCACATTCTAGACTATGTACTACTATACACCATATTCTATACTATGTACCACTATACACCATATTCTATACTATGTACCACTATACTGCTCTACACCACATTCTATACTATATGACACTATATATCATATTCTACACTATGTAGCACTATACACCATATTCTACACTCTGCACCACTATACAGGTCTACACCATATTCTATGCTATGTATCACTATACACAATACTCTATACTATGCACCACTATACATCTCTACACCAAATTATATACTATGTACCTCTATATACCATATTCTATACTATGTACCACTATACACTATATTCTATAATATGTACCACAATACAGCTCTACACCATATTGTATACTTTGTACCACTATACAACACTACACCATATTCTATACTATGTACCACTATACAGCTCAACACCATATTCTATACTATGTACCACTATACACCATATTCTATACTATTTACCACTATACACCATATTCTATACTATGTACCAATATACAGCTCTACAACACATTCTATACTATGTACTACTATACACCATATTCTATACTATGTACCAATATACAGCTCTAAACCACATTCTATACTATGTACCACTATACAGCTCTACACCGTATTCTATACTATGTACTACTATACACCACATTCTATACTATGTACCGCTATACCACATTCTATACTATGTACCACTATACACCATATTCTATACTACGTAACTCTATACACCATATTCTACACAATGTACCACAGTACACCATATTCTATACTATGTACCACTATACACCATATTCTATACTATGTACCACTATACACCATATTCTATACTATGTACCACTATACACTATATTCTATACTATGTACCACTATACACCATATTCTATACTATGCACCACTATACACTATATTCTATACTATGTACCACTATACACCACATTCTATACTATGTACCATTGTACAGCTTTATACCACATTCTATACTATATACCACTATACACCACACTCTATACTATGTTCCACTATACAGCTCTACACCACATTCTATACTATGTTCCTCTATACACCACATTCTATACTATGTACCACTATACAGCTCTACACCACATTCTATACAATGTACCACAATACACCAAATTCTATACTATGTACCACTATACATCTCTACACCACATTCTATACTATGTTTCTCTATACACCAAATTCTATACTATGTACCTCTATACACCATATTCTATACTATGTACCACTATACACCATATTCTATACTATGTATCACAATACACCATATTCTATACTATGTACCACTATACACCGTATTCTATACTATGTACCACTATACAGCTCTACACCATATTCTATACTATTTACTACTATACACCATATTCTGTACTATGTACGACTATACACCATATTTTATACTATGTACCACTATACAGCTCTACACCACATTCTATACTATGTACCACTATACAGCTCTACACCGTATTCAATACTATGTACTGCTATACACCACATTCTATACTATGTACCACTATACAGCTCTACACCATATACCTCTATACACCACATTCTATACTATGTACCACTACACCACATTCTATACTATGTACCACTATGTACCACTATACACCACATTCTATACTATGTACCATTGTACACCATAATCTGGACTATGTACCTCTATACACCATATTCTATACTATGTACCACTATACACCATATTCTATACTATGTACCACTATACAGCTCTACACCACATTCTATACTATATGACACTATATATCATATTCTATACTATTTAGCACTATACACCATATTCTACACTCTGCACCACTATACAGCTCTACACCATATTCTATGCTATGTATCACTATACACAATACTCTATACTATGCACCACTATACATCTCTACACCAAATTCTATACTATGTACCTCTATATACCATATTCTATACTATGTACCACTATACACCATATTCTATAATATGTACCACAATACAGCTCTACACCATATTGTATACTTTGTACCACTATACAACACTACACCATATTCTATACTATGTACCACTATACAGCTCAACACCATATTCTATACTATGTACCACTATACACCATATTCTATACTATTTACCACTATACACCATATTCTATACTATGTACCAATATACAGCTCTACAACACATTCTATACTATGTACTACTATACACCATATTCTATACTATGTACCACTATACAGCTCTACACCACATTCTATACTATGTACCACTATACAGCTCTACACCGTATTCTATACTATGTACTACTATACAACACATTCTATACTATGTACCACTATACAGCTCTAAACCATATACATCTATACACCACATTCTATACTATGTACCGCTATACCACATTCTATACTATGTACCACTATACACCATATTCTATACTATGTACCTCTATACACCATATTCTACACAATGTACCACAGTACACCATATTCTATACTATGTACCACTATACAGCACTACACCATAATCTATACTATGTACCACTATACACCATATTCTATACTATGTACCACTATACACTATATTCTATACTATGTACCACTATACAACACATTCTATACTATGTACCATTGTACAGCTTTATACCACATTCTATACTATATACCACTATACACCACACTCTATACTATGTTCCACTATACAGCTCTACACCACATTCTATACTATGTTCCTCTATACACCACATTCTATACTATGTACCACTATACAGCTCTACACCACATTCTATACAATGTACCACAATACACCAAATTCTATACAATGTACCACTATACATCTCTACACCACATTCTATACAATGTTTCTCTATACACCAAATTCTATACTATGTACCTCTATACACCATATTCTATACTATGTACCACTATACACCATATTCTATACTATGTATCACAATACACCTTATTCTATACTATGTACCACTATACACCGTATTATATACTATGTACCACTAAACACACCATATTCTAAACTATGTACCTCTATACACCATATTCTATACTGTGTTCCACTATACACCATATTCTATACTATGTACCACTATACAGTTCTATACCAAATTCAATACTATGTACCATTATACAGCTCTACACCACATTCTATACTATGTACCACTATACATCATATTCTATTCTATGTACCACTATACAGCTCTACACCACATTCTATACTATGTACCACTATACACCACATTCTATACTATGTACCATTATTACGCTTTACACCACAATATATACTATGTACCACTATACAACATATTCTATACTATTTACTACTATACAGCTCTACACCACATTCTATACTATGTACCACTATACACCATATTCTATACTATGTACTACTATACACCACATTCTATACTATGTACCATTATACAGCTTTACACCACAATCTATACTATGTACCACAATAAAACATATTCTATACTATTTACCACTATACAGCTCTACACCACATTCTATAATATGTACCTCTGTACACTATATTCTATACTATATACCACTATACACCACATTCTATACTATGTACCACTATACACCACATTCTATACTATGTACCACTATACAACATATTCTATACTATGTACCACTATACAGCTCTACACCAAATTCTATACTATGTACCACTATACAACATATTCTACACTATGTACCACTATACAGCTCTACACCAAATTCTATACTATGTACCACTATACACCACATTCTATACTATGTACCACTGTACACCATATTCTATACTTTGTACCTCTATATACCATATTCTATACAATGTACCACAATACACCATATTCTATACTATGTACAACTATACACCGTATTCCATACTATGTACCTCTTTACACCATTTTCTTTACTATGTACCGCTATGCACCATATTCTATACTATGTACCACAATACAGCTCTACACTATTTTCTATACTATGTACCACTATACAACACTACACCATATTCTATACTATGTACCACTATACAGCTCTACACCATATTCTATACTATGTACTACTATACACCATATTCTATACTATGTACCACTATACACCATATTTTATACTATGTACCACTATACAGCTCTACACAACATTCTATACTATGTACCACTATACAGCTCTACACCATATTCAATTCTATGTACTGCTATACACCACATTCTATACTATGTACCACTATACAGCTCTACACCATATACCTCTATACACCACATTCTATACTATGTACCACTACACCACATTCTATAATATGTACCACTATGTACCACTATACACCACATTCTATACTATGTACCATTGTACACCATAATCTGGACTATGTACCTCTATACACCATATTCTATACTACGTACCTCTATACACCATATTCTACACAATGTACCACAGTACACCATATTCTATACTATGTACCACTAATACACCATATTTTATACTATGTACCTCTATAGACCATATTCTATTCTATGTACCACTATACACCATATTCTATACTATGTACCACAATACAGCTCTACACCATATTCTATACTATGTCCCATTAAACAACACTACACCATATTCTCTACAATTTACCACTATACAGCTCAACACCATATTCTATACTATGTACCACTATACACCATATTCTATACTATGTACCACTATACAGCTCTACAACACATTCTATACTATGTACTTCTACACACCATATTCTATACTATGTACCACTATACAGCTCTACACTACATTCTATACTATGTACCACTATACAGCTCTACACCGTATTCTATACTATGTACTACTATACACCACATTCTATACAATGTACCACTATACAGCTCTACACCATACACCACTATACACCACATTCTACATATGTACCACTACACCACATTCTATAGTATTTACCACTATGTACCACTATACACCACATTCTAAACTATGTACCACTATACCCCATATTCTATACTATGTACCTCTAAACACCATATTCTATATTATGAACCACTATACACCATATTCTATACGATGTACCACTATATAGCTCTAAACCACATTCTATACTATATACCACTATACTCCACATTCTAGACTATGTACTACTATACACCATATTCTATACTATGTACCACTATACACCATATTCTATACTATGTACCACTATACTGCTCTACACCACATTCTATACTATATGACACTATATATCATATTCTACACTATGTAGCACTATACACCATATTCTACACTCTGCACCACTATACAGGTCTACACCATATTCTATGCTATGTATCACTATACACAATACTCTATACTATGCACCACTATACATCTCTACACCAAATTATATACTATGTACCTCTATATACCATATTCTATACTATGTACCACTATACACTATATTCTATAATATGTACCACAATACAGCTCTACACCATATTGTATACTTTGTACCACTATACAACACTACACCATATTCTATACTATGTACCACTATACAGCTCAACACCATATTCTATACTATGTACCACTATACACCATATTCTATACTATTTACCACTATACACCATATTCTATACTATGTACCAATATACAGCTCTACAACACATTCTATACTATGTACTACTATACACCATATTCTATACTATGTACCAATATACAGCTCTAAACCACATTCTATACTATGTACCACTATACAGCTCTACACCGTATTCTATACTATGTACTACTATACACCACATTCTATACTATGTACCGCTATACCACATTCTATACTATGTACCACTATACACCATATTCTATACTACGTAACTCTATACACCATATTCTACACAATGTACCACAGTACACCATATTCTATACTATGTACCACTATACACCATATTCTATACTATGTACCACTATACACCATATTCTATACTATGTACCACTATACACTATATTCTATACTATGTACCACTATACACCATATTCTATACTATGCACCACTATACACTATATTCTATACTATGTACCACTATACACCACATTCTATACTATGTACCATTGTACAGCTTTATACCACATTCTATACTATATACCACTATACACCACACTCTATACTATGTTCCACTATACAGCTCTACACCACATTCTATACTATGTTCCTCTATACACCACATTCTATACTATGTACCACTATACAGCTCTACACCACATTCTATACAATGTACCACAATACACCAAATTCTATACTATGTACCACTATACATCTCTACACCACATTCTATACTATGTTTCTCTATACACCAAATTCTATACTATGTACCTCTATACACCATATTCTATACTATGTACCACTATACACCATATTCTATACTATGTATCACAATACACCATATTCTATACTATGTACCACTATACACCGTATTCTATACTATGTACCACTATACAGCTCTACACCATATTCTATACTATTTACTACTATACACCATATTCTGTACTATGTACGACTATACACCATATTTTATACTATGTACCACTATACAGCTCTACACCACATTCTATACTATGTACCACTATACAGCTCTACACCGTATTCAATACTATGTACTGCTATACACCACATTCTATACTATGTACCACTATACAGCTCTACACCATATACCTCTATACACCACATTCTATACTATGTACCACTACACCACATTCTATACTATGTACCACTATGTACCACTATACACCACATTCTATACTATGTACCATTGTACACCATAATCTGGACTATGTACCTCTATACACCATATTCTATACTATGTACCACTATACACCATATTCTATACTATGTACCACTATACAGCTCTACACCACATTCTATACTATATGACACTATATATCATATTCTATACTATTTAGCACTATACACCATATTCTACACTCTGCACCACTATACAGCTCTACACCATATTCTATGCTATGTATCACTATACACAATACTCTATACTATGCACCACTATACATCTCTTCACCAAATTCTATACTATGTACCTCTATATACCATATTCTATACTATGTACCACTATACACCATATTCTATAATATGTACCACAATACAGCTCTACACCATATTGTATACTTTGTACCACTATACAACACTACACCATATTCTATACTATGTACCACTATACAGCTCAACACCATATTCTATACTATGTACCACTATACACCATATTTTATACTATTTACCACTATACACCATATTCTATACTATGTACCAATATACAGCTCTACAACACATTCTATACTATGTACTACTATACACCATATTCTATACTATGTACCACTATACAGCTCTACACCACATTCTATACTATGTACCACTATACAGCTCTACACCGTATTCTATACTATGTACTACTATACAACACATTCTATACTATGTACCACTATACAGCTCTAAACCATATACATCTATACACCACATTCTATACTATGTACCGCTATACCACATTCTATACTATGTACCACTATACACCATATTCTATACTATGTACCTCTATACACCATATTCTACACAATGTACCACAGTACACCATATTCTATACTATGTACCACTATACAGCACTACACCATATTCTATACTATGTACCACTATACACCATATTCTATACTATGTACCACTATACACTATATTCTATACTATGTACCACTATACAACACATTCTATACTATGTACCATTGTACAGCTTTATACCACATTCTATACTATATACCACTATACACCACACTCTATACTATGTTCCACTATACAGCTCTACACCACATTCTATACTATGTTCCTCTATACACCACATTCTATACTATGTACCACTATACAGCTCTACACCACATTCTATACAATGTACCACAATACACCAAATTCTATACAATGTACCACTATACATCTCTACACCACATTCTATACAATGTTTCTCTATACACCAAATTCTATACTATGTACCTCTATACACCATATTCTATACTATGTACCACTATACACCATATTCTATACTATGTATCACAATACACCTTATTCTATACTATGTACCATTATACACCGTATTATATACTATGTACCACTAAACACACCATATTCTAAACTATGTACCTCTATACACCATATTCTATACTGTGTTCCACTATACACCATATTCTATACTATGTACCACTATACAGTTCTATACCAAATTCAATACTATGTACCATTATACAGCTCTACACCACATTCTATACTATGTACCACTATACATCATATTCTATTCTATGTACCACTATACAGCTCTACACCACATTCTATACTATGTACCACTATACACCACATTCTATACTATGTACCATTATTACGCTTTACACCACAATATATACTATGTACCACTATACAACATATTCTATACTATTTACTACTATACAGCTCTACACCACATTCTATACTATGTACCACTATACACCATATTCTATACTATGTACTACTATACACCACATTCTATACTATGTACCATTATACAGCTTTACACCACAATCTATACTATGTACCACAATAAAACATATTCTATACTATTTACCACTATACAGCTCTACACCACATTCTATAATATGTACCTCTGTACACTATATTCTATACTATATACCACTATACACCACATTCTATACTATGTACCACTATACAACACATTCTATACTATGTACCACTATACAACATATTCTATACTATGTACCACTATACAGCTCTACACCAAATTCTATACTATGTACCACTATACAACATATTCTACACTATGTACCACTATACAGCTCTACACCAAATTCTATACTATGTACCACTATACACCACATTCTATACTATGTACCACTGTACACCATATTCTATACTTTGTACCTCTATATACCATATTCTATACAATGTACCACAATACACCATATTCTATACTATGTACAACTATACACCGTATTCCATACTATGTACCTCTTTACACCATTTTCTTTACTATGTACCGCTATGCACCATATTCTATACTATGTACCACAATACAGCTCTACACTATTTTCTATACTATGTACCACTATACAACACTACACCATATTCTATACTATGTACCACTATACAGCTCTACACCATATTCTATACTATGTACTACTATACACCATATTCTATACTATGTACCACTATACACCATATTTTATACTATGTACCACTATACAGCTCTACACAACATTCTATACTATGTACCACTATACAGCTCTACACCATATTCAATTCTATGTACTGCTATACACCACATTCTATACTATGTACCACTATACAGCTCTACACCATATACCTCTATACACCACATTCTATACTATGTACCACTACACCACATTCTATAATATGTACCACTATGTACCACTATACACCACATTCTATACTATGTACCATTGTACACCATAATCTGGACTATGTACCTCTATACACCATATTCTATACTACGTACCTCTATACACCATATTCTACACAATGTACCACAGTACACCATATTCTATACTATGTACCACTAATACACCATATTTTATACTATGTACCTCTATAGACCATATTCTATTCTATGTACCACTATACACCATATTCTATACTATGTACCACAATACAGCTCTACACCATATTCTATACTATGTCCCATTAAACAACACTACACCATATTCTCTACAATGTACCACTATACAGCTCAACACCATATTCTATACTATGTACCACTATACACCATATTCTATACTATGTACCACTATACAGCTCTACAACACATTCTATACTATGTACTTCTACACACCATATTCTATACTATGTACCACTATACAGCTCTACACTACATTCTATACTATGTACCACTATACAGCTCTACACCGTATTCTATACTATGTACTACTATACACCACATTCTATACTATGTACCACTATACAGCTCTACACCATACACCACTATACACCACATTCTACATATGTACCACTACACCACATTCTATAGTATTTACCACTATGTACCACTATACACCACATTCTAAACTATGTACCACTATACCCCATATTCTATACTATGTACCTCTAAACACCATATTCTATATTATGAACCACTATACACCATATTCTATACGATGTACCACTATATAGCTCTACACCACATTCTATACTATATACCACTATACTCCACATTCTAGACTATGTACTACTATACACCATATTCTATACAATGTACCACTATACACCACATCCTATACTATGTACCATTATACAGCTCTTCACCACATTCTATACTATGTACCACTATACACCATATTCTATACTATTTACCTCTATACACCATATTTTATACGATATACCACTATTAACAATATTCTATACAATGTACCACTATACACCATATTCTATACGATGTACAACTATACAGCTCTACACCACATTCTATACTATTTACCACTATACACCATATTCTATACTATGTACCACTATAAACCTCTACACTATATTCTATACTATTTACCACTATACACCTTATTCTATACTATGTACCACTATAAACCTCTACACTATATTCTATGCTATGTACCACTATAGAGCTCTATACCACATTCTATACTATGTACAACTGTACAGGTCTATACTATATTCTATACTTAATACTACTATAGACCACATTCTATACTAAGTACCTCTATACACTATATTTTATAGTATGTAGCACTATACACCACATTCTATACTATGTACCACTATACAGCTCTACACCATATTCTAAACTATGTACCACTATACACCACATCCTATACTATGTACCATTATACAGCTCTTCACCACTTTCAATACTATGTACCACTATACACCATATTCTATACTATTTACCTCTATACACCATATTCTATACTATATACCACTATTAACAATATTCTATACAATGTACCACTATACACCTTATTCTATACGATGTACAACTTTACAGCTCTACCCCATATTCTGTACTATGTATATATCACTATACACCATATTCTATACTATGAACCACTATACAGCTCTACACCATATTCTATACTATTTACCACTATACACCATATTCTATACTATGTACCACTATAAACCTCTACACTATATTCTATGCTATGTACCACTATACAGCATATTCTATACTAAGTATCTCTATACACCATATTCTATAGTATGTAGCACTATACACCACATTCTATACTATGTACCACTATACAGCTCTACACCATATTCTATACTATGTACCACTATACACCTTATTATATACTATGTACCACTTTTCAGCTCTACACCACATTCTATACTATGTACCGCTATACATCATATTCTGTGTACCACTATACATCATATTATATACTATGTACCACTATACAACACATTCTATACTATGTACCACTATACACCATATTCTATACTATATGCCTTTATACACTATATTCTATACTATGTACCACTTTACACCACATTCTGTACTTTTTCCCTCTATACACCATTTTCTATACTATGTACCACTATACAACTCTACACCATATTCTATACTATGTACCACTATACAACACTACACCATATTCTATACTATGTACTAATATACAGCTCAACACCGTATTCTATACTATGTACTACTATACACCACATTCTATACTATGTACCACTACACCACATTCTATACTATGTACCACTATATACCACTATACACCACATTCTATACTATGTACCACTATACACCATTTTCTATACTATGTACCTCTATACACCATATTCTATACTATGTACCTCTATACAACATATTCTAGACTATGTACCACTTTACACCATATTCTATACTATATACCACTACACAGCTCTACCCCATATTCTATGCCATGTTCCACTATACAGCTCTGCACCACATTCTATACTATGTACCACTGTACAGCTCTACACCATATTCTATACTATATACTACTATACACCACATTTTATACTATGTACCACTATAAACCATATTCTATACTATGTAACACTATACACCACATTCTATACTATGTACCACTATACAGCTCTACACCATATTTTATACTATAGACCGATATTCAGCTCTACACCATGATCTATACTATATACCACTATACACCATATTCTATACTATGTACCACTATAAACAACATTCTATACTATGTACCACTATACACCATATTCTATACTATGTACCTCTATACACCATATTCTATACTATATACCACTATACAACATATTCTAGACTATGTACCACTTTACACCATATTCTACACTATATACCACTTAACAGCTCTACCCCATATTCTATGCCATGTACCACTATACAGCTCTGTACCACATTCTCTGCTATGGACCACTATACAGCTCTACACCAAATTCTATACAATGTACCACTATACACCTCATTCTATACTATGTACCACTATACACCATATTCTGTACTATGTACCTCTATACACCATATTCTATACAATTTACAACAATACACCATTTTCTATACTATATACCACTATACACCATATTCTATACTATGTACCTATATACACCATATTCTATACTATGTACCACTATACACCATTTTCTATACTATGTACCACTATACAGCTCTACACCAAATTCTATACTATATACCACTATACACCATATTCTATACTATGTACCACTATACAGCTCTACACCATACACCAGTATACACCACATTCTACATATGTACCACTACACCACATTCTATACTATGTACCACTATGTACCACTATACACCACATTCTATACTATGTACGACTATACAGCTCTACACCATATTCTATACTATGTACCACTATACACTATATTCTATACGATGTACCACTATATAGCTCTACACCACATTCTATACTATATACCACTATACTCCACATTCTAGGCTATGTACTACTATACTCCATATTCTATACTATGTACCTCTATACACCATAATCTATACTATATACCACTATACACCACATCCTATACTATGTACCATTATACAGCTCTTACCACATTCTATACTATGTACCACTATACACCATATTCTATATTATTTACGTCTATACACCATATTCTATACTATATACCACTATTAACAATATTCTATACAATGTACCACTATACAGCTCTACACCATATTCTATACTATTTAACACTATACGCCATATTCTATACTATGTACCACTATAAACCTCTACACTATATTCTATGCTATGTACCACTATACAGCTCTATACCACATTCTATACTATGTACAACTGTACAGGTCTACACTATATTCTATACTTAATACTACTATTGACCACATTCTATACTAAGTACCTCTATACACCATATTCTAGTAGTATGTAGCACTATACACCACATTCTATACTATGTACCACTATACAGCTCTACACCATATTCTATACTATGTACCACTATACACCATATTCTATACTATGTACCACTATACACCACATCCTATACTATGTACCATTATACAGCTCTACACCACATTCTATACTATGTACCACTATACACCATATTCTATACTATTTACCTCTATACACCATATTCTATACTATATACCACTATTAACAATATTCTATACAATGTACCACTGTACAACATTTTCGATACGATATACAACTATACAGTTCTACCCCATATTCTGTACTATGTATATACCACTATACACCATATTCTATACTATGAACCACTATACAGCTCTACACCATATTCTATACTATTTACCACTATACACCATATTCTGTACTATGTACCACTATAAACCTCTACACTATATTCTATGCTATGTACCACTATACAGCATATTCTATACTAAGTACCTCTATACACCATATTCTATAGTATGTAGCACTATACACCACATTCTATACTATTTACAACTATACAGCCTACACCATATTCTATACTATGTACCACTATACACCATATTCTTAACTATGTACCACTATTCAGCTCTACACCACATTCTATACTATGTACCACTATACATCATATTCTGTGTACCACTATACACCATATTATATACTATGTACCACTATACAACTCATTCTATACTATGTACCACTATACACCATATTCTATACTATGTGTCTTTATACACTATATTCTATACTATGTACCACTATACACCACATTCTATACTTTTTCCCTCTATACACCATTTTCTATACTATGTACCACTATACAACTCTACACCATATTCTATACTATGTACCACTATACAACACTACAACATATTCTATACTTTGTACTAATATACATCTCTACACTGTATTCTATACTATGTACTACTATACACCACATTCTATACTATGTACCACTACACCACATTCTATACTATGTACCACTATATACCACTATGCACCACATTCTATACTATGTACCACTATACACCATATTCTATACTATGTACCACTATACACCATATTCTATACTATGTGTCTTTATACACTATATTCTATACTATGTACCACTATACACCACATTCTATACTTTTTCCCTCTATACACCATTTTCTATACTATGTACCACTATACAACTCTACATCATATTCTATACTATGTACCACTATACAACACTACAACATATTCTATACTTTGTACTAATATACATCTCTACACTGTATTCTATACTATGTACTACTATACACCACATTCTATACTATGTACCACTACACCACATTCTATACTATGTACCACTATATACCACTATGCACCACATTCTATACTATGTACCACTATACACCATATTCTATACTATGTACCTCTATACACCATATTCTATACTATGTACCTCTATACATCATATTCTATACTATGTACCACTATACAGCTCTACATCACATTCTATACTATGTACCACTATACACCATATTCTATACTATGTACCTCTATACACCATATTCTATACTATGTACCTCTATACAACATATTCTAGACAATGTACCACTTTACACCATATTCTATACTATATACCACTATACAGCTCTACCCCATATTCTATGCCATGTACCACTATACAGCTCGGCACCACATTCTATACTATGTACCACTGTACAGCTCTACACAATATTCTATACTATATACTACTATACACCACATTCTATACTATGTACCACTATAAACCATATTCTATACTATGTAACACTATACACCACATTCTATACTATGTACCACTATACAGCTCTACACCATATTTTATACTATATACCAATATTCAGCTCTACACCATGTTCTATACTATATACCACTATACACCATATTCTATACTATGTACCACTATAAACAACATTCTATACTATGTACCACTATACACAATATTCTATACTATGTACCACTTTACACCATATTCTACACTATATACCTCTTAACAGCTCTACCCCATATTCTATGCAATGTACCACTATACAGCTCTATACCACATTCTATACTATGTACCACTATACAGCTCTAAACCAAATTCTATACAATGTACCACTATACACCACATTCTATACTATTTAACTCTATACACCATATTCTGTACTATGTACCTCTATACACCATATTCTATACAATTAACCACAATACACCATATTCTATACTATATACCACTATACACCATATTCTATACTATGTACCTATATACACCATATTCTATACTATGTACCACTATACACCATATTCTATACTATGTACCACTATACAGCTCTACACCAAATTCTATACTATATACCAATATACACCATATTCTGTAATATGTAGCACTATACACCATATTCTATGCTCTGCACCACTATACAGCTCTACACCATATTCTATGCTATGTATCACTCTACACAATACTCTATACTATGCACCACTATACAGCTCTACACCAAATTCTATACTATGTACCTCTATATACCATATTCTATACTATGTACCACTATACAGCTCTATACCAAATTCTACACTATGTTCCATTATACAGCTCTACACCACATTCTATACTATGTACCACTATACATCATATTCTACACTATGTACCACTATACAGCTCTACATCAGATTCTATACTATGTACCACTATACAACATATTCTATACTATGTACCTCTATACACAATATTCTATACTATGTACCTCTATACAACATATTCTAGACTATGTACCACTTTACATCATATTCTATTCTATATACCACTATACAGCTCTACCCCATATTCTATGCCATGAACCACTATACAGCTCTGCACCACATTCTATACTATGTACCACTGTACAGCTATACACCATATTCTATACTATATACTACTATACACCACATTCTATACCATGTAGCACTATAAACCATATTCTGTACTATGTAACACTATACACCACATTCTATACTATGTACCACTATACAGCTCTACACCATATTTTATACTATGTACCAATATTCAGCTCTACACCATGTTCTATACTATATACCACTATACACCATATTCTATACTATGTACCACTATAAACAACATTCTATACAATGTACCACTATACACCATATTCTATACTATTTACCACTATACACCATATTCTATACTATATACCACTATACACCATATTCTGTACTATATACCACTTAACAGCTTTACCCCATATTCTATGCCATGTACCACTGTACAGTTCTGTACCACATTCTATACTATATACCACTATACAGCTCTATACCACATTCTATACTATGTACCATTATACAGCTCTACACCACATTCTATACTATGTACCATTATACAACATGTTCTATACTATGTACCACTATACAGCTCTTCATCACATTCTATATTATGTACCACTATACACCACATTCTATACTATGTACCACTATACAGCTTTAAACCACATTCTATACAATGTACAACAATACACCATATTCTATGTACCACTATACACCATATTCTATACTATGTACCACTATACACCATATTCTATACTATGTACCACTATACAACATATTCTATACTATATACCACTATACAGCTCTACCCCATAATCTATACCATGTACCACTATACACCATATTCTATACTATGTATCATTTTACACCATATTCTATACTATGTACCACTATACATCATATTCTATACTATGTACCACTATACAGCTCTACATCAGATTCTATACTATGTACCACTATACAACATATTCTATACTATGTACCTCTATACACAATATTCTATACTATGTACCTCTATACAACATATTCTAGACTATGTACCACTTTACATCATATTCTATTCTATATACCACTATACAGCTCTACCCCATATTCTATGCCATGAACCACTATACAGCTCTGCACCACATTCTATACTATGTACCACTGTACAGCTATACACCATATTCTATACTATATACTACTATACACCACATTCTATACCATGTAGCACTATAAACCATATTCTGTACTATGTAACACTATACACCACATTCTATACTATGTACCACTATACAGCTCTACACCATATTTTATACTATGTACCAATATTCAGCTCTACACCGTGTTCTATACTACATACCACTATACACCATATTCTATACTATGTACCACTATAAACAACATTCTATACAATGTACCACTATACACCATATTCTATACTATTTACCACTATACACCATATTCTATACTATATACCACTATACACCATATTCTAGACTATGTACCACTTTACACCATATTCTGTACTATATACCACTTAACAGCTTTACCCCATATTCTATGCCAAGTACCACTGTACAGCTCTATACCACATTCTATACTATGTACCATTATACAGCTCTACACCACATTCTATACTATGTACCATTATACAACATGTTCTATACTATGTACCACTATACAGCTCTTCATCACATTCTATATTATGTACCACTATACACCACATTCTATACTATGTACCACTATACAGCTTTAAACCACATTCTATACAATGTACAACAATACACCATATTCTATGTACCACTATACACCATATTCTATATTATGTACCACTATACACCATATTCTATACTATGTACCACTATACAACATATTCTATACTATATACCACTATACAGCTCTACCCCATAATCTATACCATGTACCACTATACACCATATTCTATACTATGTATCATTTTACACCATATTCTATACTATGTATCACTATGCACCATATTCTATACTATGTACCACTATACTGCTCTACACCATATTTTATGCTATGTACCACAAACTATACACCATATTCTATACTATGTACCACTATACAGCTCAACACCATATTCTATACTATGTACCACTATACAACTCTACACTATATTCTATACTATGTACCACTATACACCATTTTCTATACTATGTACCATTATACAGCTCTACACCATATTCTATACTATGTACCACTATACAACACTACACCATATTCTATACTATGTACTAATATACAGCTCTACACCATATTCTATACTATGTACTACTATACACCACATTCTATACTATGTACCACTACACCACATTCTATACTATGTACCACTATACAGCTCTACACCATATACCTCTATACACCACATTCTATACTATGTACCACTACACCACATTCTATAATATGTACCACTATGTACCACTATACACCACATTCTATACTATGTACCATTGTACACCATAATCTGGACTATGTACCTCTATACACCATATTCTATACTACGTACCTCTATACACCATATTCTACACAATGTACCACAGTACACCATATTCTATACTATGTACCACTAATATACCATATTTTATACTATGTACCTCTATAGACCATATTCTATTCTATGTACCACTATACACCATATTCTATACTATGTACCACAATACAGCTCTACACCATATTCTATACTATGTCTCATTAAACAACACTACACCATATTCTCTACAATGTACCACTATACAGCTCAACATATTCTAAACTATGTACCACTATACCCCATATTCTATACTATGTACCTCTAAACACCATATTCTATATTATGAACCACTATACACCATATTCTATACGATGTACCACTATATAGCTCTACACCACATTCTATACTATATACCACTATACTCCACATTCTAGACTATGTACTACTATACACCATATTCTATACAATGTACCTCTATACACCATAATCTATACTATATACCACTATACTATGTACAACTGTACAGGTCTACACTATATTCTATACTTAATACTACTATTGACCACATTCTATACTAAGTACCTCTATACACCATATTCTATAGTATGTAGCACTATACACCACATTCTATACTATGTACCACTATACAGCTCTACACCATATTCTATACTATGTACCACTATACACCATATTCTATACTATGTACCACTATACACCACATCCTATACTATGTACCATTATACAGCTCTACACCACATTCTATACTATGTACCACTATACACCATATTCTATACTATTTACCTCTATACACCATATTCTATACTATATACCACTATTAACAATATTCTATACAATGTACCACTGTACAACATTTTCGATACGATATACAACTATACAGTTCTACCCCATATTCTGTACTATGTATATACCACTATACACCATATTCTATACTATGAACCACTATACAGCTCTACACCATATTCTATACTATTTACCACTATACACCATATTCTGTACTATGTACCACTATAAACCTCTACACTATATTCTATGCTATGTACCACTATACAGCATATTCTATACTAAGTACCTCTATACACCATATTCTATAGTATGTAGCACTATACACCATATTCTATACTATTTACAACTATACAGCTCTACACCATATTCTATACTATGTACCACTATACACCATATTCTTAACTATGTACCACTATTCAGCTCTACACCACATTCTATACTATGTACCACTATACATCATATTCTGTGTACCACTATACACCATATTATATACTATGTACCACTATACAACTCATTCTATACTATGTACCACTATACACCATATTCTATACTATGTGTCTTTATACACTATATTCTATACTATGTACCACTATACACCACATTCTATACTTTTTCCCTCTATACACCATTTTCTATACTATGTACCACTATACAACTCTACACCATATTCTATACTATGTACCACTATACAACACTACAACATATTCTATACTTTGTACTAATATACATCTCTACACTGTATTCTATACTATGTACTACTATACACCACATTCTATACTATGTACCACTACACCACATTCTATACTATGTACCACTATATACCACTATGCACCACATTCTATACTATGTACCACTATACACCATATTCTATACTATGTACCACTATACACCATATTCTATACTATGTGTCTTTATACACTATATTCTATACTATGTACCACTATACACCACATTCTATACTTTTTCCCTCTGTACACCATTTTCTATACTATGTACCACTATACAACTCTACATCATATTCTATACTATGTACCACTATACAACACTACAACATATTCTATACTTTGTACTAATATACATCTCTACACTGTATTCTATACTATGTACTACTATACACCACATTCTATACTATGTACCACTACACCACATTCTATACTATGTACCACTATATACCACTATGCACCACATTCTATACTATGTACCACTATACACCATATTCTATACTATGTACCTCTATACACCATATTCTATACTATGTACCTCTATACATCATATTCTATACTATGTACCACTATACAGCTCTACATCACATTCTATACTATGTACCACTATACACCATATTCTATACTATGTACCTCTATACACCATATTCTATACTATGTACCTCTATACAACATATTCTAGACAATGTACCACTTTACACCATATTCTATACTATATACCACTATACAGCTCTACCCCATATTCTATGCCATGTACCACTATACAGCTCGGCACCACATTCTATACTATGTACCACTGTACAGCTCTACACAATATTCTATACTATATACTACTATACACCACATTCTATACTATGTACCACTATAAACCATATTCTATACTATGTAACACTATACACCACATTCTATACTATGTACCACTATACAGCTCTACACCATATTTTATACTATATACCAATATTCAGCTCTACACCATGTTCTATACTATATACCACTATACACCATATTCTATACTATGTACCACTATAAACAACATTCTATACTATGTACCACTATACACAATATTCTATACTATGTACCACTTTACACCATATTCTACACTATATACCTCTTAACAGCTCTACCCCATATTCTATGCAATGTACCACTATACAGCTCTATACCACATTCTATACTATGTACCACTATACAGCTCTAAACCAAATTCTATACAATGTACCACTATACACCACATTCTATACTATTTAACTCTATACACCATATTCTGTACTATGTACCTCTATACACCATATTCTATACAATTAACCACAATACACCATATTCTATACTATATACCACTATACACCATATTCTATACTATGTACCTATATACACCATATTCTATACTATGTACCACTATACACCATATTCTATACTATGTACCACTATACAGCTCTACACCAAATTCTATACTATATACCAATATACACCATATTCTGTAATATGTAGCACTATACACCATATTCTATGCTCTGCACCACTATACAGCTCTACACCATATTCTATGCTATGTATCACTCTACACAATACTCTATACTATGCACCACTATACAGCTCTACACCAAATTCTATACTATGTACCTCTATATACCATATTCTATACTATGTACCACTATACAGCTCTATACCAAATTCTACACTATGTTCCATTATACAGCTCTACACCACATTCTATACTATGTACCACTATACATCATATTCTACACTATGTACCACTATACAGCTCTACATCAGATTCTATACTATGTACCACTATACAACATATTCTATACTATGTACCTCTATACACAATATTCTATACTATGTACCTCTATACAACATATTCTAGACTATGTACCACTTTACATCATATTCTATTCTATATACCACTATACAGCTCTACCCCATATTCTATGCCATGAACCACTATACAGCTCTGCACCACATTCTATACTATGTACCACTGTACAGCTATACACCATATTCTATACTATATACTACTATACACCACATTCTATACCATGTAGCACTATAAACCATATTCTGTACTATGTAACACTATACACCACATTCTATACTATGTACCACTATACAGCTCTACACCATATTTTATACTATGTACCAATATTCAGCTCTACACCATGTTCTATACTATATACCACTATACACCATATTCTATACTATGTACCACTATAAACAACATTCTATACAATGTACCACTATACACCATATTCTATACTATTTACCACTATACACCATATTCTATACTATATACCACTATACACCATATTCTGTACTATATACCACTTAACAGCTTTACCCCATATTCTATGCCATGTACCACTGTACAGTTCTGTACCACATTCTATACTATATACCACTATACAGCTCTATACCACATTCTATACTATGTACCATTATACAGCTCTACACCACATTCTATACTATGTACCATTATACAACATGTTCTATACTATGTACCACTATACAGCTCTTCATCACATTCTATATTATGTACCACTATACACCACATTCTATACTATGTACCACTATACAGCTTTAAACCACATTCTATACAATGTACAACAATACACCATATTCTATGTACCACTATACACCATATTCTATACTATGTACCACTATACACCATATTCTATACTATGTACCACTATACAACATATTCTATACTATATACCACTATACAGCTCTACCCCATAATCTATACCATGTACCACTATACACCATATTCTATACTATGTATCATTTTACACCATATTCTATACTATGTACCACTATACATCATATTCTATACTATGTACCACTATACAGCTCTACATCAGATTCTATACTATGTACCACTATACAACATATTCTATACTATGTACCTCTATACACAATATTCTATACTATGTACCTCTATACAACATATTCTAGACTATGTACCACTTTACATCATATTCTATTCTATATACCACTATACAGCTCTACCCCATATTCTATGCCATGAACCACTATACAGCTCTGCACCACATTCTATACTATGTACCACTGTACAGCTATACACCATATTCTATACTATATACTACTATACACCACATTCTATACCATGTAGCACTATAAACCATATTCTGTACTATGTAACACTATACACCACATTCTATACTATGTACCACTATACAGCTCTACACCATATTTTATACTATGTACCAATATTCAGCTCTACACCGTGTTCTATACTATATACCACTATACACCATATTCTATACTATGTACCACTATAAACAACATTCTATACAATGTACCACTATACACCATATTCTATACTATTTACCACTATACACCATATTCTATACTATATACCACTATACACCATATTCTAGACTATGTACCACTTTACACCATATTCTGTACTATATACCACTTAACAGCTTTACCCCATATTCTATGCCAAGTACCACTGTACAGCTCTATACCACATTCTATACTATGTACCATTATACAGCTCTACACCACATTCTATACTATGTACCATTATACAACATGTTCTATACTATGTACCACTATACAGCTCTTCATCACATTCTATATTATGTACCACTATACACCACATTCTATACTATGTACCACTATACAGCTTTAAACCACATTCTATACAATGTACAACAATACACCATATTCTATGTACCACTATACACCATATTCTATATTATGTACCACTATACACCATATTCTATACTATGTACCACTATACAACATATTCTATACTATATACCACTATACAGCTCTACCCCATAATCTATACCATGTACCACTATACACCATATTCTATACTATGTATCATTTTACACCATATTCTATACTATGTATCACTATGCACCATATTCTATACTATGTACCACTATACTGCTCTACACCATATTTTATGCTATGTACCACAAACTATACACCATATTCTATACTATGTACCACTATACAGCTCAACACCATATTCTATACTATGTACCACTATACAACTCTACACTATATTCTATACTATGTACCACTATACACAACATTCTATACTTTTTCCCACTATACACCATTTTCTATACTATGTACCACTATACAGCTCTACACCATATTCTATACTATGTACCACTATACAACACTACACCATATTCTATACTATGTACTAATATACAGCTCTACACCATATTCTATACTATGTACTACTATACACCACATTCTATACTATGTACCACTACACCACATTCTATACTATGTACCACTATACAGCTCTACACCATACACCACTATACACACATTCTACATATGTACCACTACACCACATTCTATAGTATTTACCACTATGTACCACTATACACCACATTCTAAACTATGTACCACTATACCCCATATCTATACTATGTACCTCTAAACACCATATTCTATATTATGAACCACTATACACCATATTCTATACGATGTACCACTATATAGCTCTAAACCACATTCTATACTATATACCACTATACTCCACATTCTAGACTATGTACTACTATACACCATATTCTATACTATGGTACCACTATACACCATATTCTATACTATGTACCACTATACTGCTCTACACCACATTCTATACTATATGACACTATATATCATATTCTACACTATGTAGCACTATACACCATATTCTACACTCTGCACCACTATACAGGTCTACACCATATTCTATGCTATGTATCACTATACACAATACTCTATACTATGCACCACTATACATCTCTACACCAAATTATATACTATGTACCTCTATATACCATATTCATATACTATGTACCACTATACACTATATTCTATAATATGTACCACAATACAGCTCTACACCATATTGTATACTTTGTACCACTATACAACACTACACCATATTCTATACTATGTACCACTATACAGCTCAACACCATATTCTATACTATGTACCACTATACACCATATTCTATACTATTTACCACTATACACCATATTCTATACTATGTACCAATATACAGCTCTACAACACATTCTATACTATGTACTACTATACACCATATTCTATACTATGTACCAATATACAGCTCTAAACCACATTCTATACTATGTACCACTATACAGCTCTACACCGTATTCTATACTATGTACTACTATACACCACATTCTATACTATGTACCGCTATACCACATTCTATACTATGTACCACTATACACCATATTCTATACTACGTAACTCTATACACCATATTCTACACAATGTACCACAGTACACCATATTCTATACTATGTACCACTATACACCATATTCTATACTATGTACCACTATACACCATATTCTATACTATGTACCACTATACACTATATTCTATACTATGTACCACTATACACCATATTCTATACTATGCACCACTATACACTATATTCTATACTATGTACCACTATACACCACATTCTATACTATGTACCATTGTACAGCTTTATACCACATTCTATACTATATACCACTATACACCACACTCTATACTATGTTCCACTATACAGCTCTACACCACATTCTATACTATGTACCACTATACAGCTCTACACCACATTCTATACAATGTACCACAATACACCAAATTCTATACTATGTACCACTATACATCTCTACACCACATTCTATACTATGTTTCTCTATACACCAAATTCTATACTATGTACCTCTATACACCATATTCTATACTATGTACCACTATACACCATATTCTATACTATGTATCACAATACACCATATTCTATACTATGTACCACTATACACCGTATTCTATACTATGTACCACTATACAGCTCTACACCATATTCTATACTATTTACTACTATACACCATATTCTGTACTATGTACGACTATACACCATATTTTATACTATGTACCACTATACAGCTCTACACCACATTCTATACTATGTACCACTATACAGCTCTACACCGTATTCAATACTATGTACTGCTATACACCACATTCTATACTATGTACCACTATACAGCTCTACACCATATACCTCTATACACCACATTCTATACTATGTACCACTACACCACATTCTATACTATGTACCACTATGTACCACTATACACCACATTCTATACTATGTACCATTGTACACCATAATCTGGACTATGTACCTCTATACACCATATTCTATACTATGTACCACTATACACCATATTCTATACTATGTACCACTATACAGCTCTACACCACATTCTATACTATATGACACTATATATCATATTCTATACTATTTAGCACTATACACCATATTCTACACTCTGCACCACTATACAGCTCTACACCATATTCTATGCTATGTATCACTATACACAATACTCTATACTATGCACCACTATACATCTCTACACCAAATTCTATACTATGTACCTCTATATACCATATTCTATACTATGTACCACTATACACCATATTCTATAATATGTACCACAATACAGCTCTACACCATATTGTATACTTTGTACCACTATACAACACTACACCATATTCTATACTATGTACCACTATACAGCTCAACACCATATTCTATACTATGTACCACTATACACCATATTCTATACTATTTACCACTATACACCATATTCTATACTATGTACCAATATACAGCTCTACAACACATTCTATACTATGTACTACTATACACCATATTCTATACTATGTACCACTATACAGCTCTACACCACATTCTATACTATGTACCACTATACAGCTCTACACCGTATTCTATACTATGTACTACTATACAACACATTCTATACTATGTACCACTATACAGCTCTAAACCATATACATCTATACACCACATTCTATACTATGTACCGCTATACCACATTCTATACTATGTACCACTATACACCATATTCTATACTATGTACCTCTATACACCATATTCTACACAATGTACCACAGTACACCATATTCTATACTATGTACCACTATACAGCACTACACCATATTCTATACTATGTACCACTATACACCATATTCTATACTATGTACCACTATACACTATATTCTATACTATGTACCACTATACAACACATTCTATACTATGTACCATTGTACAGCTTTATACCACATTCTATACTATATACCACTATACACCACACTCTATACTATGTTCCACTATACAGCTCTACACCACATTCTATACTATGTTCCTCTATACACCACATTCTATACTATGTACCACTATACAGCTCTACACCACATTCTATACAATGTACCACAATACACCAAATTCTATACAATGTACCACTATACATCTCTACACCACATTCTATACAATGTTTCTCTATACACCAAATTCTATACTATGTACCTCTATACACCATATTCTATACTATGTACCACTATACACCATATTCTATACTATGTATCACAATACACCTTATTCTATACTATGTACCACTATACACCGTATTATATACTATGTACCACTAAACACACCATATTCTAAACTATGTACCTCTATACACCATATTCTATACTGTGTTCCACTATACACCATATTCTATACTATGTACCACTATACAGTTCTATACCAAATTCAATACTATGTACCATTATACAGCTCTACACCACATTCTATACTATGTACCACTATACATCATATTCTATTCTATGTACCACTATACAGCTCTACACCACATTCTATACTATGTACCACTATACACCACATTCTATACTATGTACCATTATTACGCTTTACACCACAATATATACTATGTACCACTATACAACATATTCTATACTATTTACTACTATACAGCTCTACACCACATTCTATACTATGTACCACTATACACCATATTCTATACTATGTACTACTATACACCACATTCTATACTATGTACCATTATACAGCTTTACACCACAATCTATACTATGTACCACAATAAAACATATTCTATACTATTTACCACTATACAGCTCTACACCACATTCTATAATATGTACCTCTGTACACTATATTCTATACTATATACCACTATACACCACATTCTATACTATGTACCACTATACACCACATTCTATACTATGTACCACTATACAACATATTCTATACTATGTACCACTATACAGCTCTACACCAAATTCTATACTATGTACCACTATACAACATATTCTACACTATGTACCACTATACAGCTCTACACCAAATTCTATACTATGTACCACTATACACCACATTCTATACTATGTACCACTGTACACCATATTCTATACTTTGTACCTCTATATACCATATTCTATACAATGTACCACAATACACCATATTCTATACTATGTACAACTATACACCGTATTCCATACTATGTACCTCTTTACACCATTTTCTTTACTATGTACCGCTATGCACCATATTCTATACTATGTACCACAATACAGCTCTACACTATTTTCTATACTATGTACCACTATACAACACTACACCATATTCTATACTATGTACCACTATACAGCTCTACACCATATTCTATACTATGTACTACTATACACCATATTCTATACTATGTACCACTATACACCATATTTTATACTATGTACCACTATACAGCTCTACACAACATTCTATACTATGTACCACTATACAGCTCTACACCATATTCAATTCTATGTACTGCTATACACCACATTCTATACTATGTACCACTATACAGCTCTACACCATATACCTCTATACACCACATTCTATACTATGTACCACTACACCACATTCTATAATATGTACCACTATGTACCACTATACACCACATTCTATACTATGTACCATTGTACACCATAATCTGGACTATGTACCTCTATACACCATATTCTATACTACGTACCTCTATACACCATATTCTACACAATGTACCACAGTACACCATATTCTATACTATGTACCACTAATACACCATATTTTATACTATGTACCTCTCTACACCATATTCTATACTATGTCCCATTAAACAACACTACACCATATTCTCTACAATTTACCACTATACAGCTCAACACCATATTCTATACTATGTACCACTATACACCATATTCTATACTATGTACCACTATACAGCTCTACAACACATTCTATACTATGTACTTCTACACACCATATTCTATACTATGTACCACTATACAGCTCTACACTACATTCTATACTATGTACCACTATACAGCTCTACACCGTATTCTATACTATGTACTACTATACACCACATTCTATACAATGTACCACTATACAGCTCTACACCATACACCACTATACACCACATTCTACATATGTACCACTACACCACATTCTATAGTATTTACCACTATGTACCACTATACACCACATTCTAAACTATGTACCACTATACCCCATATTCTATACTATGTACCTCTAAACACCATATTCTATATTATGAACCACTATACACCATATTCTATACGATGTACCACTATATAGCTCTAAACCACATTCTATACTATATACCACTATACTCCACATTCTAGACTATGTACTACTATACACCATATTCTATACTATGTACCACTATACACCATATTCTATACTATGTACCACTATACTGCTCTACACCACATTCTATACTATATGACACTATATATCATATTCTACACTATGTAGCACTATACACCATATTCTACACTCTGCACCACTATACAGGTCTACACCATATTCTATGCTATGTATCACTATACACAATACTCTATACTATGCACCACTATACATCTCTACACCAAATTATATACTATGTACCTCTATATACCATATTCTATACTATGTACCACTATACACTATATTCTATAATATGTACCACAATACAGCTCTACACCATATTGTATACTTTGTACCACTATACAACACTACACCATATTCTATACTATGTACCACTATACAGCTCAACACCATATTCTATACTATGTACCACTATACACCATATTCTATACTATTTACCACTATACACCATATTCTATACTATGTACCAATATACAGCTCTACAACACATTCTATACTATGTACTACTATACACCATATTCTATACTATGTACCAATATACAGCTCTAAACCACATTCTATACTATGTACCACTATACAGCTCTACACCGTATTCTATACTATGTACTACTATACACCACATTCTATACTATGTACCGCTATACCACATTCTATACTATGTACCACTATACACCATATTCTATACTACGTAACTCTATACACCATATTCTACACAATGTACCACAGTACACCATATTCTATACTATGTACCACTATACACCATATTCTATACTATGTACCACTATACACCATATTCTATACTATGTACCACTATACACTATATTCTATACTATGTACCACTATACACCATATTCTATACTATGCACCACTATACACTATATTCTATACTATGTACCACTATACACCACATTCTATACTATGTACCATTGTACAGCTTTATACCACATTCTATACTATATACCACTATACACCACACTCTATACTATGTTCCACTATACAGCTCTACACCACATTCTATACTATGTTCCTCTATACACCACATTCTATACTATGTACCACTATACAGCTCTACACCACATTCTATACAATGTACCACAATACACCAAATTCTATACTATGTACCACTATACATCTCTACACCACATTCTATACTATGTTTCTCTATACACCAAATTCTATACTATGTACCTCTATACACCATATTCTATACTATGTACCACTATACACCATATTCTATACTATGTATCACAATACACCATATTCTATACTATGTACCACTATACACCGTATTCTATACTATGTACCACTATACAGCTCTACACCATATTCTATACTATTTACTACTATACACCATATTCTGTACTATGTACGACTATACACCATATTTTATACTATGTACCACTATACAGCTCTACACCACATTCTATACTATGTACCACTATACAGCTCTACACCGTATTCAATACTATGTACTGCTATACACCACATTCTATACTATGTACCACTATACAGCTCTACACCATATACCTCTATACACCACATTCTATACTATGTACCACTACACCACATTCTATACTATGTACCACTATGTACCACTATACACCACATTCTATACTATGTACCATTGTACACCATAATCTGGACTATGTACCTCTATACACCATATTCTATACTATGTACCACTATACACCATATTCTATACTATGTACCACTATACAGCTCTACACCACATTCTATACTATATGACACTATATATCATATTCTATACTATTTAGCACTATACACCATATTCTACACTCTGCACCACTATACAGCTCTACACCATATTCTATGCTATGTATCACTATACACAATACTCTATACTATGCACCACTATACATCTCTACACCAAATTCTATACTATGTACCTCTATATACCATATTCTATACTATGTACCACTATACACCATATTCTATAATATGTACCACAATACAGCTCTACACCATATTGTATACTTTGTACCACTATACAACACTACACCATATTCTATACTATGTACCACTATACAGCTCAACACCATATTCTATACTATGTACCACTATACACCATATTCTATACTATTTACCACTATACACCATATTCTATACTATGTACCAATATACAGCTCTACAACACATTCTATACTATGTACTACTATACACCATATTCTATACTATGTACCACTATACAGCTCTACACCACATTCTATACTATGAACCACTATACAGCTCTACACCGTATTCTATACTATGTACTACTATACAACACATTCTATACTATGTACCACTATACAGCTCTAAACCATATACATCTATACACCACATTCTATACTATGTACCGCTATACCACATTCTATACTATGTACCACTATACACCATATTCTATACTATGTACCTCTATACACCATATTCTACACAATGTACCACAGTACACCATATTCTATACTATGTACCACTATACAGCACTACACCATATTCTATACTATGTACCACTATACACCATATTCTATACTATGTACCACTATACACTATATTCTATACTATGTACCACTATACAACACATTCTATACTATGTACCATTGTACAGCTTTATACCACATTCTATACTATATACCACTATACACCACACTCTATATTATGTTCCACTATACAGCTCTACACCACATTCTATACTATGTTCCTCTATACACCACATTCTATACTATGTACCACTATACAGCTCTACACCACATTCTATACAATGTACCACAATACACCAAATTCTATACAATGTACCACTATACATCTCTACACCACATTCTATACAATGTTTCTCTATACACCAAATTCTATACTATGTACCTCTATACACCATATTCTATACTATGTACCACTATACACCATATTCTATACTATGTATCACAATACACCTTATTCTATACTATGTACCACTATACACCGTATTATATACTATGTACCACTAAACACACCATATTCTAAACTATGTACCTCTATACACCATATTCTATACTGTGTTCCACTATACACCATATTCTATACTATGTACCACTATACAGTTCTATACCAAATTCAATACTATGTACCATTATACAGCTCTACACCACATTCTATACTATGTACCACTATACATCATATTCTATTCTATGTACCACTATACAGCTCTACACCACATTCTATACTATGTACCACTATACACCACATTCTATACTATGTACCATTATTACGCTTTACACCACAATATATACTATGTACCACTATACAACATATTCTATACTATTTACTACTATACAGCTCTACACCACATTCTATACTATGTACCACTATACACCATATTCTATACTATGTACTACTATACACCACATTCTATACTATGTACCATTATACAGCTTTACACCACAATCTATACTATGTACCACAATAAAACATATTCTATACTATTTACCACTATACAGCTCTACACCACATTCTATAATATGTACCTCTGTACACTATATTCTATACTATATACCACTATACACCACATTCTATACTATGTACCACTATACACCACATTCTATACTATGTACCACTATACAACATATTCTATACTATGTACCACTATACAGCTCTACACCAAATTCTATACTATGTACCACTATACAACATATTCTACACTATGTACCACTATACAGCTCTACACCAAATTCTATACTATGTACCACTATACACCACATTCTATACTATGTACCACTGTACACCATATTCTATACTTTGTACCTCTATATACCATATTCTATACAATGTACCACAATACACCATATTCTATACTATGTACAACTATACACCGTATTCCATACTATGTACCTCTTTACACCATTTTCTTTACTATGTACCGCTATGCACCATATTCTATACTATGTACCACAATACAGCTCTACACTATTTTCTATACTATGTACCACTATACAACACTACACCATATTCTATACTATGTACCACTATACAGCTCTACACCATATTCTATACTATGTACTACTATACACCATATTCTATACTATGTACCACTATACACCATATTTTATACTATGTACCACTATACAGCTCTACACAACATTCTATACTATGTACCACTATACAGCTCTACACCATATTCAATTCTATGTACTGCTATACACCACATTCTATACTATGTACCACTATACAGCTCTACACCATATACCTCTATACACCACATTCTATACTATGTACCACTACACCACATTCTATAATATGTACCACTATGTACCACTATACACCACATTCTATACTATGTACCATTGTACACCATAATCTGGACTATGTACCTCTATACACCATATTCTATACTACGTACCTCTATACACCATATTCTACACAATGTACCACAGTACACCATATTCTATACTATGTACCACTAATACACCATATTTTATACTATGTACCTCTATAGACCATATTCTATTCTATGTACCACTATACACCATATTCTATACTATGTACCACAATACAGCTCTACACCATATTCTATACTATGTCCCATTAAACAACACTACACCATATTCTCTACAATGTACCACTATACAGCTCAACACCATATTCTATACTATGTACCACTATACACCATATTCTATACTATGTACCACTATACAGCTCTACAACACATTCTATACTATGTACTTCTACACACCATATTCTATACTATGTACCACTATACAGCTCTACACTACATTCTATACTATGTACCACTATACAGCTCTACACCGTATTCTATACTATGTACTACTATACACCACATTCTATACAATGTACCACTATACAGCTCTACACCATACACCACTATACACCACATTCTACATATGTACCACTACACCACATTCTATAGTATTTACCACTATGTACCACTATACACCACATTCTAAACTATGTACCACTATACCCCATATTCTATACTATGTACCTCTAAACACCATATTCTATATTATGAACCACTATACACCATATTCTATACGATGTACCACTATATAGCTCTACACCACATTCTATACTATATACCACTATACTCCACATTCTAGACTATGTACTACTATACACCATATTCTATACAATGTACCTCTATACACCATAATCTATACTATATACCACTATACACCACATCCTATACTATGTACCATTATACAGCTCTTCACCACATTCTATACTATGTACCACTATACACCATATTCTATACTATTTACCTCTATACACCATATTTTATACGATATACCACTATTAACAATATTCTATACAATGTACCACTATACACCATATTCTATACGATGTACAACTATACAGCTCTACACCACATTCTATACTATTTACCACTATACACCATATTCTATACTATGTACCACTATAAACCTCTACACTATATTCTATACTATTTACCACTATACACCATATTCTATACTATGTACCACTATAAACCTCTACACTATATTCTATGCTATGTACCACTATAGAGCTCTATACCACATTCTATACTATGTACAACTGTACAGGTCTATACTATATTCTATACTTAATACTACTATAGACCACATTCTATACTAAGTACCTCTATACACTATATTTTATAGTATGTAGCACTATACACCACATTCTATACTATGTACCACTATACAGCTCTACACCATATTCTAAACTATGTACCACTATACACCACATCCTATACTATGTACCATTATACAGCTCTTCACCACTTTCAATACTATGTACCACTATACACCATATTCTATACTATTTACCTCTATACACCATATTCTATACTATATACCACTATTAACAATATTCTATACAATGTACCACTATACACCTTATTCTATACGATGTACAACTTTACAGCTCTACCCCATATTCTGTACTATGTATATATCACTATACACCATATTCTATACTATGAACCACTATACAGCTCTACACCATATTCTATACTATTTACCACTATACACCATATTCTATACTATGTACCACTATAAACCTCTACACTATATTCTATGCTATGTACCACTATACAGCATATTCTATACTAAGTATCTCTATACACCATATTCTATAGTATGTAGCACTATACACCACATTCTATACTATGTACCACTATACAGCTCTACACCATATTCTATACTATGTACCACTATACACCTTATTATATACTATGTACCACTTTTCAGCTCTACACCACATTCTATACTATGTACCGCTATACATCATATTCTGTGTACCACTATACATCATATTATATACTATGTACCACTATACAACACATTCTATACTATGTACCACTATACACCATATTCTATACTATATGCCTTTATACACTATATTCTATACTATGTACCACTTTACACCACATTCTGTACTTTTTCCCTCTATACACCATTTTCTATACTATGTACCACTATACAACTCTACACCATATTCTATACTATGTACCACTATACAACACTACACCATATTCTATACTATGTACTAATATACAGCTCAACACCGTATTCTATACTATGTACTACTATACACCACATTCTATACTATGTACCACTACACCACATTCTATACTATGTACCACTATATACCACTATACACCACATTCTATACTATGTACCACTATACACCATTTTCTATACTATGTACCTCTATACACCATATTCTATACTATGTACCTCTATACAACATATTCTAGACTATGTACCACTTTACACCATATTCTATACTATATACCACTACACAGCTCTACCCCATATTCTATGCCATGTTCCACTATACAGCTCTGCACCACATTCTATACTATGTACCACTGTACAGCTCTACACCATATTCTATACTATATACTACTATACACCACATTTTATACTATGTACCACTATAAACCATATTCTATACTATGTAACACTATACACCACATTCTATACTATGTACCACTATACAGCTCTACACCATATTTTATACTATAGACCGATATTCAGCTCTACACCATGATCTATACTATATACCACTATACACCATATTCTATACTATGTACCACTATAAACAACATTCTATACTATGTACCACTATACACCATATTCTATACTATGTACCTCTATACACCATATTCTATACTATATACCACTATACAACATATTCTAGACTATGTACCACTTTACACCATATTCTACACTATATACCACTTAACAGCTCTACCCCATATTCTATGCCATGTACCACTATACAGCTCTGTACCACATTCTCTGCTATGGACCACTATACAGCTCTACACCAAATTCTATACAATGTACCACTATACACCTCATTCTATACTATGTACCACTATACACCATATTCTGTACTATGTACCTCTATACACCATATTCTATACAATTTACAACAATACACCATTTTCTATACTATATACCACTATACACCATATTCTATACTATGTACCTATATACACCATATTCTATACTATGTACCACTATACACCATATTCTATACTATGTACCACTATACAGCTCTACACCAAATTCTATACTATATACCACTATACACCATATTCTATACTATGTACCACTATACAGCTCTACACCATACACCAGTATACACCACATTCTACATATGTACCACTACACCACATTCTATACTATGTACCACTATGTACCACTATACACCACATTCTATACTATGTACGACTATACAGCTCTACACCATATTCTATACTATGTACCACTATACACTATATTCTATACGATGTACCACTATATAGCTCTACACCACATTCTATACTATATACCACTATACTCCACATTCTAGGCTATGTACTACTATACTCCATATTCTATACTATGTACCTCTATACACCATAATCTATACTATATACCACTATACACCACATCCTATACTATGTACCATTATACAGCTCTTACCACATTCTATACTATGTACCACTATACACCATATTCTATATTATTTACGTCTATACACCATATTCTATACTATATACCACTATTAACAATATTCTATACAATGTACCACTATACAGCTCTACACCATATTCTATACTATTTAACACTATACGCCATATTCTATACTATGTACCACTATAAACCTCTACACTATATTCTATGCTATGTACCACTATACAGCTCTATACCACATTCTATACTATGTACAACTGTACAGGTCTACACTATATTCTATACTTAATACTACTATTGACCACATTCTATACTAAGTACCTCTATACACCATATTCTATAGTATGTAGCACTATACACCACATTCTATACTATGTACCACTATACAGCTCTACACCATATTCTATACTATGTACCACTATACACCATATTCTATACTATGTACCACTATACACCACATCCTATACTATGTACCATTATACAGCTCTACACCACATTCTATACTATGTACCACTATACACCATATTCTATACTATTTACCTCTATACACCATATTCTATACTATATACCACTATTAACAATATTCTATACAATGTACCACTGTACAACATTTTCGATACGATATACAACTATACAGTTCTACCCCATATTCTGTACTATGTATATACCACTATACACCATATTCTATACTATGAACCACTATACAGCTCTACACCATATTCTATACTATTTACCACTATACACCATATTCTGTACTATGTACCACTATAAACCTCTACACTATATTCTATGCTATGTACCACTATACAGCATATTCTATACTAAGTACCTCTATACACCATATTCTATAGTATGTAGCACTATACACCACATTCTATACTATTTACAACTATACAGCTCTACACCATATTCTATACTATGTACCACTATACACCATATTCTTAACTATGTACCACTATTCAGCTCTACACCACATTCTATACTATGTACCACTATACATCATATTCTGTGTACCACTATACACCATATTATATACTATGTACCACTATACAACTCATTCTATACTATGTACCACTATACACCATATTCTATACTATGTGTCTTTATACACTATATTCTATACTATGTACCACTATACACCACATTCTATACTTTTTCCCTCTATACACCATTTTCTATACTATGTACCACTATACAACTCTACACCATATTCTATACTATGTACCACTATACAACACTACAACATATTCTATACTTTGTACTAATATACATCTCTACACTGTATTCTATACTATGTACTACTATACACCACATTCTATACTATGTACCACTACACCACATTCTATACTATGTACCACTATATACCACTATGCACCACATTCTATACTATGTACCACTATACACCATATTCTATACTATGTACCACTATACACCATATTCTATACTATGTGTCTTTATACACTATATTCTATACTATGTACCACTATACACCACATTCTATACTTTTTCCCTCTATACACCATTTTCTATACTATGTACCACTATACAACTCTACATCATATTCTATACTATGTACCACTATACAACACTACAACATATTCTATACTTTGTACTAATATACATCTCTACACTGTATTCTATACTATGTACTACTATACACCACATTCTATACTATGTACCACTACACCACATTCTATACTATGTACCACTATATACCACTATGCACCACATTCTATACTATGTACCACTATACACCATATTCTATACTATGTACCTCTATACACCATATTCTATACTATGTACCTCTATACATCATATTCTATACTATGTACCACTATACAGCTCTACATCACATTCTATACTATGTACCACTATACACCATATTCTATACTATGTACCTCTATACACCATATTCTATACTATGTACCTCTATACAACATATTCTAGACAATGTACCACTTTACACCATATTCTATACTATATACCACTATACAGCTCTACCCCATATTCTATGCCATGTACCACTATACAGCTCGGCACCACATTCTATACTATGTACCACTGTACAGCTCTACACAATATTCTATACTATATACTACTATACACCACATTCTATACTATGTACCACTATAAACCATATTCTATACTATGTAACACTATACACCACATTCTATACTATGTACCACTATACAGCTCTACACCATATTTTATACTATATACCAATATTCAGCTCTACACCATGTTCTATACTATATACCACTATACACCATATTCTATACTATGTACCACTATAAACAACATTCTATACTATGTACCACTATACACAATATTCTATACTATGTACCACTTTACACCATATTCTACACTATATACCTCTTAACAGCTCTACCCCATATTCTATGCAATGTACCACTATACAGCTCTATACCACATTCTATACTATGTACCACTATACAGCTCTAAACCAAATTCTATACAATGTACCACTATACACCACATTCTATACTATTTAACTCTATACACCATATTCTGTACTATGTACCTCTATACACCATATTCTATACAATTAACCACAATACACCATATTCTATACTATATACCACTATACACCATATTCTATACTATGTACCTATATACACCATATTCTATACTATGTACCACTATACACCATATTCTATACTATGTACCACTATACAGCTCTACACCAAATTCTATACTATATACCAATATACACCATATTCTGTAATATGTAGCACTATACACAATATTCTATGCTCTGCACCACTATACAGCTCTACACCATATTCTATGCTATGTATCACTCTACACAATACTCTATACTATGCACCACTATACAGCTCTACACCAAATTCTATACTATGTACCTCTATATACCATATTCTATACTATGTACCACTATACAGCTCTATACCAAATTCTACACTATGTTCCATTATACAGCTCTACACCACATTCTATACTATGTACCACTATACATCATATTCTACACTATGTACCACTATACAGCTCTACATCAGATTCTATACTATGTACCACTATACAACATATTCTATACTATGTACCTCTATACACAATATTCTATACTATGTACCTCTATACAACATATTCTAGACTATGTACCACTTTACATCATATTCTATTCTATATACCACTATACAGCTCTACCCCATATTCTATGCCATGAACCACTATACAGCTCTGCACCACATTCTATACTATGTACCACTGTACAGCTATACACCATATTCTATACTATATACTACTATACACCACATTCTATACCATGTAGCACTATAAACCATATTCTGTACTATGTAACACTATACACCACATTCTATACTATGTACCACTATACAGCTCTACACCATATTTTATACTATGTACCAATATTCAGCTCTACACCATGTTCTATACTATATACCACTATACACCATATTCTATACTATGTACCACTATAAACAACATTCTATACAATGTACCACTATACACCATATTCTATACTATTTACCACTATACACCATATTCTATACTATATACCACTATACACCATATTCTGTACTATATACCACTTAACAGCTTTACCCCATATTCTATGCCATGTACCACTGTACAGTTCTGTACCACATTCTATACTATATACCACTATACAGCTCTATACCACATTCTATACTATGTACCATTATACAGCTCTACACCACATTCTATACTATGTACCATTATACAACATGTTCTATACTATGTACCACTATACAGCTCTTCATCACATTCTATATTATGTACCACTATACACCACATTCTATACTATGTACCACTATACAGCTTTAAACCACATTCTATACAATGTACAACAATACACCATATTCTATGTACCACTATACACCATATTCTATACTATGTACCACTATACACCATATTCTATACTATGTACCACTATACAACATATTCTATACTATATACCACTATACAGCTCTACCCCATAATCTATACCATGTACCACTATACACCATATTCTATACTATGTATCATTTTACACCATATTCTATACTATGTACCACTATACATCATATTCTATACTATGTACCACTATACAGCTCTACATCAGATTCTATACTATGTACCACTATACAACATATTCTATACTATGTACCTCTATACACAATATTCTATACTATGTACCTCTATACAACATATTCTAGACTATGTACCACTTTACATCATATTCTATTCTATATACCACTATACAGCTCTACCCCATATTCTATGCCATGAACCACTATACAGCTCTGCACCACATTCTATACTATGTACCACTGTACAGCTATACACCATATTCTATACTATATACTACTATACACCACATTCTATACCATGTAGCACTATAAACCATATTCTGTACTATGTAACACTATACACCACATTCTATACTATGTACCACTATACAGCTCTACACCATATTTTATACTATGTACCAATATTCAGCTCTACACCGTGTTCTATACTATATACCACTATACACCATATTCTATACTATGTACCACTATAAACAACATTCTATACAATGTACCACTATACACCATATTCTATACTATTTACCACTATACACCATATTCTATACTATATACCACTATACACCATATTCTAGACTATGTACCACTTTACACCATATTCTGTACTATATACCACTTAACAGCTTTACCCCATATTCTATGCCAAGTACCACTGTACAGCTCTATACCACATTCTATACTATGTACCATTATACAGCTCTACACCACATTCTATACTATGTACCATTATACAACATGTTCTATACTATGTACCACTATACAGCTCTTCATCACATTCTATATTATGTACCACTATACACCACATTCTATACTATGTACCACTATACAGCTTTAAACCACATTCTATACAATGTACAACAATACACCATATTCTATGTACCACTATACACCATATTCTATATTATGTACCACTATACACCATATTCTATACTATGTACCACTATACAACATATTCTATACTATATACCACTATACAGCTCTACCCCATAATCTATACCATGTACCACTATACACCATATTCTATACTATGTATCATTTTACACCATATTCTATACTATGTATCACTATGCACCATATTCTATACTATGTACCACTATACTGCTCTACACCATATTTTATGCTATGTACCACAAACTATACACCATATTCTATACTATGTACCACTATACAGCTCAACACCATATTCTATACTATGTACCACTATACAACTCTACACTATATTCTATACTATGTACCACTATACACCATTTTCTATACTATGTACCACTATACAGCTCTACACCATATTCTATACTATGTACCACTATACAACACTACACCATATTCTATACTATGTACTAATATACAGCTCTACACCATATTCTATACTATGTACTACTATACACCACATTCTATACTATGTACCATTACACCACATTCTATACTATGTACCACTATACAGCTCTACACCATATACCTCTATACACCACATTCTATACTATGTACCACTACACCACATTCTATAATATGTACCACTATGTACCACTATACACCACATTCTATACTATGTACCATTGTACACCATAATCTGGACTATGTACCTCTATACACCATATTCTATACTACGTACCTCTATACACCATATTCTACACAATGTACCACAGTACACCATATTCTATACTATGTACCACTAATATACCATATTTTATACTATGTACCTCTATAGACCATATTCTATTCTATGTACCACTATACACCATATTCTATACTATGTACCACAATACAGCTCTACACCATATTCTATACTATGTCTCATTAAACAACACTACACCATATTCTCTACAATGTACCACTATACAGCTCAACATATTCTAAACTATGTACCACTATACCCCATATTCTATACTATGTACCTCTAAACACCATATTCTATATTATGAACCACTATACACCATATTCTATACGATGTACCACTATATAGCTCTACACCACATTCTATACTATATACCACTATACTCCACATTCTAGACTATGTACTACTATACACCATATTCTATACAATGTACCTCTATACACCATAATCTATACTATATACCACTATACTATGTACAACTGTACAGGTCTACACTATATTCTATACTTAATACTACTATTGACCACATTCTATACTAAGTACCTCTATACACCATATTCTATAGTATGTAGCACTATACACCACATTCTATACTATGTACCACTATACAGCTCTACACCATATTCTATACTATGTACCACTATACACCATATTCTATACTATGTACCACTATACACCACATCCTATACTATGTACCATTATACAGCTCTACACCACATTCTATACTATGTACCACTATACACCATATTCTATACTATTTACCTCTATACACCATATTCTATACTATATACCACTATTAACAATATTCTATACAATGTACCACTGTACAACATTTTCGATACGATATACAACTATACAGTTCTACCCCATATTCTGTACTATGTATATACCACTATACACCATATTCTATACTATGAACCACTATACAGCTCTACACCATATTCTATACTATTTACCACTATACACCATATTCTGTACTATGTACCACTATAAACCTCTACACTATATTCTATGCTATGTACCACTATACAGCATATTCTATACTAAGTACCTCTATACACCATATTCTATAGTATGTAGCACTATACACCACATTCTATACTATTTACAACTATACAGCTCTACACCATATTCTATACTATGTACCACTATACACCATATTCTTAACTATGTACCACTATTCAGCTCTACACCACATTCTATACTATGTACCACTATACATCATATTCTGTGTATCACTATACACCTTATTATATACTATGTACCACTATACAACTCATTCTATACTATGTACCACTATACACCATATTCTATACTATGTGTCTTTATACACTATATTCTATACTATGTACCACTATACACCACATTCTATACTTTTTCCCTCTATACACCATTTTCTATACTATGTACCACTATACAACTCTACACCATATTCTATACTATGTACCACTATACAACACTACAACATATTCTATACTTTGTACTAATATACATCTCTACACTGTATTCTATACTATGTACTACTATACACCACATTCTATACTATGTACCACTACACCACATTCTATACTATGTACCACTATATACCACTATGCACCACATTCTATACTATGTACCACTATACACCATATTCTATACTATGTACCACTATACACCATATTCTATACTATGTGTCTTTATACACTATATTCTATACTATGTACCACTATACACCACATTCTATACTTTTTCCCTCTATACACCATTTTCTATACTATGTACCACTATACAACTCTACATCATATTCTATACTATGTACCACTATACAACACTACAACATATTCTATACTTTGTACTAATATACATCTCTACACTGTATTCTATACTATGTACTACTATACACCACATTCTATACTATGTACCACTACACCACATTCTATACTATGTACCACTATATACCACTATGCACCACATTCTATACTATGTACCACTATACACCATATTCTATACTATGTACCTCTATACACCATATTCTATACTATGTACCTCTATACATCATATTCTATACTATGTACCACTATACAGCTCTACATCACATTCTATACTATGTACCACTATACACCATATTCTATACTATGTACCTCTATACACCATATTCTATACTATGTACCTCTATACAACATATTCTAGACAATGTACCACTTTACACCATATTCTATACTATATACCACTATACAGCTCTACCCCATATTCTATGCCATGTACCACTATACAGCTCGGCACCACATTCTATACTATGTACCACTGTACAGCTCTACACAATATTCTATACTATATACTACTATACACCACATTCTATACTATGTACCACTATAAACCATATTCTATACTATGTAACACTATACACCACATTCTATACTATGTACCACTATACAGCTCTACACCATATTTTATACTATATACCAATATTCAGCTCTACACCATGTTCTATACTATATACCACTATACACCATATTCTATACTATGTACCACTATAAACAACATTCTATACTATGTACCACTATACACAATATTCTATACTATGTACCACTTTACACCATATTCTACACTATATACCTCTTACCAGCTCTACCCCATATTCTATGCAATGTACCACTATACAGCTCTATACCACATTCTATACTATGTACCACTATACAGCTCTAAACCAAATTCTATACAATGTACCACTATACACCACATTCTATACTATTTAACTCTATACACCATATTCTGTACTATGTACCTCTATACACCATATTCTATACAATTAACCACAATACACCATATTCTATACTATATACCACTATACACCATATTCTATACTATGTACCTATATACACCATATTCTATACTATGTACCACTATACACCATATTCTATACTATGTACCACTATACAGCTCTACACCAAATTCTATACTATATACCAATATACACCATATTCTGTAATATGTAGCACTATACACCATATTCTATGCTCTGCACCACTATACAGCTCTACACCATATTCTATGCTATGTATCACTCTACACAATACTCTATACTATGCACCACTATACAGCTCTACACCAAATTCTATACTATGTACCTCTATATACCATATTCTATACTATGTACCACTATACAGCTCTATACCAAATTCTACACTATGTTCCATTATACAGCTCTACACCACATTCTATACTATGTACCACTATACATCATATTCTACACTATGTACCACTATACAGCTCTACATCAGATTCTATACTATGTACCACTATACAACATATTCTATACTATGTACCTCTATACACAATATTCTATACTATGTACCTCTATACAACATATTCTAGACTATGTACCACTTTACATCATATTCTATTCTATATACCACTATACAGCTCTACCCCATATTCTATGCCATGAACCACTATACAGCTCTGCACCACATTCTATACTATGTACCACTGTACAGCTATACACCATATTCTATACTATATACTACTATACACCACATTCTATACCATGTAGCACTATAAACCATATTCTGTACTATGTAACACTATACACCACATTCTATACTATGTACCACTATACAGCTCTACACCATATTTTATACTATGTACCAATATTCAGCTCTACACCATGTTCTATACTATATACCACTATACACCATATTCTATACTATGTACCACTATAAACAACATTCTATACAATGTACCACTATACACCATATTCTATACTATTTACCACTATACACCATATTCTATACTATATACCACTATACACCATATTCTGTACTATATACCACTTAACAGCTTTACCCCATATTCTATGCCATGTACCACTGTACAGTTCTGTACCACATTCTATACTATATACCACTATACAGCTCTATACCACATTCTATACTATGTACCATTATACAGCTCTACACCACATTCTATACTATGTACCATTATACAACATGTTCTATACTATGTACCACTATACAGCTCTTCATCACATTCTATATTATGTACCACTATACACCACATTCTATACTATGTACCACTATACAGCTTTAAACCACATTCTATACAATGTACAACAATACACCATATTCTATGTACCACTATACACCATATTCTATACTATGTACCACTATACACCATATTCTATACTATGTACCACTATACAACATATTCTATACTATATACCACTATACAGCTCTACCCCATAATCTATACCATGTACCACTATACACCATATTCTATACTATGTATCATTTTACACCATATTCTATACTATGTACCACTATACATCATATTCTATACTATGTACCACTATACAGCTCTACATCAGATTCTATACTATGTACCACTATACAACATATTCTATACTATGTACCTCTATACACAATATTCTATACTATGTACCTCTATACAACATATTCTAGACTATGTACCACTTTACATCATATTCTATTCTATATACCACTATACAGCTCTACCCCATATTCTATGCCATGAACCACTATACAGCTCTGCACCACATTCTATACTATGTACCACTGTACAGCTATACACCATATTCTATACTATATACTACTATACACCACATTCTATACCATGTAGCACTATAAACCATATTCTGTACTATGTAACACTATACACCACATTCTATACTATGTACCACTATACAGCTCTACACCATATTTTATACTATGTACCAATATTCAGCTCTACACCGTGTTCTATACTATATACCACTATACACCATATTCTATACTATGTACCACTATAAACAACATTCTATACAATGTACCACTATACACCATATTCTATACTATTTACCACTATACACCATATTCTATACTATATACCACTATACACCATATTCTAGACTATGTACCACTTTACACCATATTCTGTACTATATACCACTTAACAGCTTTACCCCATATTCTATGCCAAGTACCACTGTACAGCTCTATACCACATTCTATACTATGTACCATTATACAGCTCTACACCACATTCTATACTATGTACCATTATACAACATGTTCTATACTATGTACCACTATACAGCTCTTCATCACATTCTATATTATGTACCACTATACACCACATTCTATACTATGTACCACTATACAGCTTTAAACCACATTCTATACAATGTACAACAATACACCATATTCTATGTACCACTATACACCATATTCTATATTATGTACCACTATACACCATATTCTATACTATGTACCACTATACAACATATTCTATACTATATACCACTATACAGCTCTACCCCATAATCTATACCATGTACCACTATACACCATATTCTATACTATGTATCATTTTACACCATATTCTATACTATGTATCACTATGCACCATATTCTATACTATGTACCACTATACTGCTCTACACCATATTTTATGCTATGTACCACAAACTATACACCATATTCTATACTATGTACCACTATACAGCTCAACACCATATTCTATACTATGTACCACTATACAACTCTACACTATATTCTATACTATGTACCACTATACACAACATTCTATACTTTTTCCCACTATACACCATTTTCTATACTATGTACCACTATACAGCTCTACACCATATTCTATACTATGTACCACTATACAACACTACACCATATTCTATACTATGTACTAATATACAGCTCTACACCATATTCTATACTATGTACTACTATACACCACATTCTATACTATGTACCACTACACCACATTCTATACTATGTACCACTATACAGCTCTACACCATATACCTCTATACACCACATTCTATACTATGTACCACTACACCACATTCTATAATATGTACCACTATGTACCACTATACACCACATTCTATACTATGTACCATTGTACACCATAATCTGGACTATGTACCTCTATACACCATATTCTATACTACGTACCTCTATACACCATATTCTACACAATGTACCACAGTACACCATATTCTATACTATGTACCACTAATATACCATATTTTATACTATGTACCTCTATAGACCATATTCTATTCTATGTACCACTATACACCATATTCTATACTATGTACCACAATACAGCTCTACACCATATTCTATACTATGTCTCATTAAACAACACTACACCATATTCTCTACAATGTACCACTATACAGCTCAACACCATATTCTATACTATGTACCACTATACAGCTCTACAACACATTCTATACTATGTACTTCTACACACCATATTCTATACTATGTACCACTATACAGCTCTACACTACATTCTATACTATGTACCACTATACAGCTCTACACCGTATTCTATACTATGTACTACTATACACCACATTCTATACAATTTACCACTATACAGCTCTACACCATACACCACTATACACCACATTCTACATATGTACCACTACACCACATTCTATAGTATTTACCACTATGTACCACTATACACCACATTCTAAACTATGTACCACTATACCCCATATTCTATACTATGTACCTCTAAACACCATATTCTATATTATGAACCACTATACACCATATTCTATACGATGTACCACTATATAGCTCTACACCACATTCTATACTATATACCACTATACTCCACATTCTAGACTATGTACTACTATACACCATATTCTATACAATGTACCTCTATACACCATAATCTATACTATATACCACTATACACCACATCCTATACTATGTACCATTATACAGCTCTTCACCACATTCTATACTATGTACCACTATACACCATATTCTATACTATTTACCTCTATACACCATATTTTATACGATATACCACTATTAACAATATTCTATACAATGTACCACTATACACCATATTCTATACGATGTACAACTATACAGCTCTACACCACATTCTATACTATTTACCACTATACACCATATTCTATACTATGTACCACTATAAACCTCTACACTATATTCTATACTATTTACCACTATACACCATATTCTATACTATGTACCACTATAAACCTCTACACTATATTCTATGCTATGTACCACTATAGAGCTCTATACCACATTCTATACTATGTACAACTGTACAGGTCTATACTATATTCTATACTTAATACTACTATAGACCACATTCTATACTAAGTACCTCTATACACTATATTTTATAGTATGTAGCACTATACACCACATTCTATACTATGTACCACTATACAGCTCTACACCATATTCTAAACTATGTACCACTATACACCACATCCTATACTATGTACCATTATACAGCTCTTCACCACTTTCAATACTATGTACCACTATACACCATATTCTATACTATTTACCTCTATACACCATATTCTATACTATATACCACTATTAACAATATTCTATACAATGTACCACTATACACCTTATTCTATACGATGTACAACTTTACAGCTCTACCCCATATTCTGTACTATGTATATATCACTATACACCATATTCTATACTATGAACCACTATACAGCTCTACACCATATTCTATACTATTTACCACTATACACCATATTCTATACTATGTACCACTATAAACCTCTAAACTATATTCTATGCTATGTACCACTATACAGCATATTCTATACTAAGTATCTCTATACACCATATTCTATAGTATGTAGCACTATACACCACATTCTATACTATGTACCACTATACAGCTCTACACCATATTCTATACTATGTACCACTATACACCTTATTATATACTATGTACCACTTTTCAGCTCTACACCACATTCTATACTATGTACCGCTATACATCATATTCTGTGTACCACTATACATCATATTATATACTATGTACCACTATACAACACATTCTATACTATGTACCACTATACACCATATTCTATACTATATGCCTTTATACACTATATTCTATACTATGTACCACTTTACACCACATTCTGTACTTTTTCCCTCTATACACCATTTTCTATACTATGTACCACTATACAACTCTACACCATATTCTATACTATGTACCACTATACAACACTACACCATATTCTATACTATGTACTAATATACAGCTCAACACCGTATTCTATACTATGTACTACTATACACCACATTCTATACTATGTACCACTACACCACATTCTATACTATGTACCACTATATACCACTATACACCACATTCTATACTATGTACCACTATACACCATTTTCTATACTATGTACCTCTATACACCATATTCTATACTATGTACCTCTATACAACATATTCTAGACTATGTACCACTTTACACCATATTCTATACTATATACCACTACACAGCTCTACCCCATATTCTATGCCATGTTCCACTATACAGCTCTGCACCACATTCTATACTATGTACCACTGTACAGCTCTACACCATATTCTATACTATATACTACTATACACCACATTTTATACTATGTACCACTATAAACCATATTCTATACTATGTAACACTATACACCACATTCTATACTATGTACCACTATACAGCTCTACACCATATTTTATACTATAGACCGATATTCAGCTCTACACCATGATCTATACTATATACCACTATACACCATATTCTATACTATGTACCACTATAAACAACATTCTATACTATGTACCACTATACACCATATTCTATACTATGTACCACTATACACCATATTCTATACTATATACCACTATACAACATATTCTAGACTATGTACCACTTTACACCATATTCTACACTATATACCACTTAACAGCTCTACCCCATATTCTATGCCATGTACCACTATACAGCTCTGTACCACATTCTCTGCTATGGACCACTATACAGCTCTACACCAAATTCTATACAATGTACCACTATACACCTCATTCTATACTATGTACCACTATACACCATATTCTGTACTATGTACCTCTATACACCATATTCTATACAATTTACAACAATACACCATATTCTATACTATATACCACTATACACCATATTCTATACTATGTACCTATATACACCATATTCTATACTATGTACCACTATACACCATATTCTATACTATGTACCACTATACAGCTCTACACCAAATTCTATACTATATACCACTATACACCATATTCTATACTATGTACCACTATACAGCTCTACACCATACACCAGTATACACCACATTCTACATATGTACCACTACACCACATTCTATACTATGTACCACTATGTACCACTATACACCACATTCTATACTATGTACGACTATACAGCTCTACACCATATTCTATACTATGTACCACTATACACTATATTCTATACGATGTACCACTATATAGCTCTACACCACATTCTATACTATATACCACTATACTCCACATTCTAGGCTATGTACTACTATACTCCATATTCTATACTATGTACCTCTATACACCATAATCTATACTATATACCACTATACACCACATCCTATACTATGTACCATTATACAGCTCTTACCACATTCTATACTATGTACCACTATACACCATATTCTATATTATTTACGTCTATACACCATATTCTATACTATATACCACTATTAACAATATTCTATACAATGTACCACTATACAGCTCTACACCATATTCTATACTATTTAACACTATACGCCATATTCTATACTATGTACCACTATAAACCTCTACACTATATTCTATGCTATGTACCACTATACAGCTCTATACCACATTCTATACTATGTACAACTGTACAGGTCTACACTATATTCTATACTTAATACTACTATTGACCACATTCTATACTAAGTACCTCTATACACCATATTCTATAGTATGTAGCACTATACACCACATTCTATACTATGTACCACTATACAGCTCTACACCATATTCTATACTATGTACCACTATACACCATATTCTATACTATGTACCACTATACACCACATCCTATACTATGTACCATTATACAGCTCTACACCACATTCTATACTATGTACCACTATACACCATATTCTATACTATTTACCTCTATACACCATATTCTATACTATATACCACTATTAACAATATTCTATACAATGTACCACTGTACAACATTTTCGATACGATATACAACTATACAGTTCTACCCCATATTCTGTACTATGTATATACCACTATACACCATATTCTATACTATGAACCACTATACAGCTCTACACCATATTCTATACTATTTACCACTATACACCATATTCTGTACTATGTACCACTATAAACCTCTACACTATATTCTATGCTATGTACCACTATACAGCATATTCTATACTAAGTACCTCTATACACCATATTCTATAGTATGTAGCACTATACACCACATTCTATACTATTTACAACTATACAGCTCTACACCATATTCTATACTATGTACCACTATACACCATATTCTTAACTATGTACCACTATTCAGCTCTACACCACATTCTATACTATGTACCGCTGTACATCATATTCTGTGTACCACTATACACCATATTATATACTATGTACCACTATACAACTCATTCTATACTATGTACCACTATACACCATATTCTATACTATGTGTCTTTATACACTATATTCTATACTATGTACCACTATACAACACTACAACATATTCTATACTTTGTACTAATATACATCTCTACACTGTATTCTATACTATGTACTACTATACACCACATTCTATACTATGTACCACTACACCACATTCTATACTATGTACCACTATATACCACTATGCACCACATTCTATACTATGTACCACTATACACCATATTCTATACTATGTACCACTATACACCATATTCTATACTATGTGTCTTTATATACTACATTCTATACTATGTACCACTATACACCACATTCTATACTTTTTCCCTCTATACACCATTTTCTATACTATGTACCACTATACAACTCTACATCATATTCTATACTATGTACCACTATACAACACTACACCATATTCTATACTTTGTACTAATATACATCTCTACACTGTATTCTATACTATGTACTACTATACACCACATTCTATACTATGTACCACTACACCACATTCTATACTATGTACCACTATATACCACTATGCACCACATTCTATACTATGTACCACTATACACCATATTCTATACTATGTACCTCTATACACCATATTCTATACTATGTACCTCTATACATCATATTCTATACTATGTACCACTATACAGCTCTACATCACATTCTATACTATGTACCACTATACACCATATTCTATACTATGTACCTCTATACACCATATTCTATACTATGTACCTCTATACAACTTATTCTAGACAATGTACCACTTTACACCATATTCTATACTATATACCACTATACAGCTCTACCCCATATTCTATGCCATGTACCACTATACAGCTCGGCACCACATTCTATACTATGTACCACTGTACAGCTCTACACAATATTCTATACTATATACTACTATACACCACATTCTATACTATGTACCACTATAAACCATATTCTATACTATGTAACACTATACACCACATTCTATACTATGTACCACTATACAGCTCTACACCATATTTTATACTATATACCAATATTCAGCTCTACACCATGTTCTATACTATATACCACTATACACCATATTCTATACTATGTACCACTATAAACAACATTCTATACTATGTACCACTATACACAATATTCTATACTATGTACCACTTTACACCATATTCTACACTATATACCTCTTAACAGCTCTACCCCATATTCTATGCAATGTACCACTATACAGCTCTATACCACATTCTATACTATGTACCACTATACAGCTCTTAACCAAATTCTATACAATGTACCACTATACACCACATTCTATACTATTTACCTCTATACACCATATTCTGTACTATGTACCTCTATACACCATATTCTATACAATTTACCACAATACACCATATTCTATACTATATACCACTATACACCATATTCTATACTATGTACCTATATACACCATATTCTATACTATGTACCACTATACACAATATTCTATACTATGTACCACTATACAGCTCTACACCAAATTCTATACTATATACCAATATACACCATATTCTGTAATATGTAGCACTATACACCATATTCTATGCTCTGCACCACTATACAGCTCTACACCATATTCTATGCTATGTATCACTCTACACAATACTCTATACTATGCACCACTATACAGCTCTACACCAAATTCTATACTATGTACCTCTATATACCATATTCTATACTATGTACCACTATACAGCTCTATACCAAATTCTACACTATGTTCCATTATACAGCTCTACACCACATTCTATACTATGTACCACTATACATCATATTCTATACTATGTACCACTATACAGCTCTACATCAGATTCTATACTATGTACCACTATACAACATATTCTATACTATGTACCTCTATACACAATATTCTATACTATGTACCTCTATACAACATATTCTAGACTATGTACCACTTTACATCATATTCTATTCTATATACCACTATACAGCTCTACCCCATATTCTATGCCATGAACCACTATACAGCTCTGCACCACATTCTATACTATGTACCACTGTACAGCTCTACACCATATTCTATACTATATACTACTATACACCACATTCTATACCATGTAGCACTATAAACCATATTCTGTACTATGTAACACTATACACCACATTCTATACTATGTACCACTATACAGCTCTACACCATATTTTATACTATGTACCAATATTCAGCTCTACACCATGTTCTATACTATATACCACTATACACCATATTCTATACTATGTACCACTATAAACAACATTCTATACAATGTACCACTATACACCATATTCTATACTATTTACCACTATACACCATATTCTATACTATATACCACTATACACCATATTCTAGACTATGTACCACTTTACACCATATTCTGTACTATATACCACTTAACAGCTTTACCCCATATTCTATGCCATGTACCACTGTACAGTTCTGTACCACATTCTATACTATATACCACTATACAGCTCTATACCACATTCTATACTATGTACCATTATACAGCTCTACACCACATTCTATACTATGTACCATTATACAACATGTTCTATACTATGTACCACTATACAGCTCTTCATCACATTCTATATTATGTACCACTATACACCACATTCTATACTATGTACCACTATACAGCTTTAAACCACATTCTATACAATGTACAACAATACACCATATTCTATGTACCACTATACACCATATTCTATACTATGTACCACTATACACCATATTCTATACTATGTACCACTATACAACATATTCTATACTATATACCACTATACAGCTCTACCCCATAATCTATACCATGTACCACTATACACCATATTCTATACTATGTATCATTTTACACCATATTCTATACTATGTACCACTATACATCATATTCTATACTATGTACCACTATACAGCTCTACATCAGATTCTATACTATGTACCACTATACAACATATTCTATACTATGTACCTCTATACACAATATTCTATACTATGTACCTCTATACAACATATTCTAGACTATGTACCACTTTACATCATATTCTATTCTATATACCACTATACAGCTCTACCCCATATTCTATGCCATGAACCACTATACAGCTCTGCACCACATTCTATACTATGTACCACTGTACAGCTATACACCATATTCTATACTATATACTACTATACACCACATTCTATACCATGTAGCACTATAAACCATATTCTGTACTATGTAACACTATACACCACATTCTATACTATGTACCACTATACAGCTCTACACCATATTTTATACTATGTACCAATATTCAGCTCTACACCGTGTTCTATACTATATACCACTATACACCATATTCTATACTATGTACCACTATAAACAACATTCTATACAATGTACCACTATACACCATATTCTATACTATTTACCACTATACACCATATTCTATACTATATACCACTATACACCATATTCTAGACTATGTACCACTTTACACCATATTCTGTACTATATACCACTTAACAGCTTTACCCCATATTCTATGCCATGTACCACTGTATAGCTCTGTACCACATTCTATACTATATACCACTATACAGCTCTATACCACATTCTATACTATGTACCATTATACAGCTCTACACCACATTCTATACTATGTACCATTATACAACATGTTCTATACTATGTACCACTATACAGCTCTTCATCACATTCTATATTATGTACCACTATACACCACATTCTATACTATGTACCACTATACAGCTTTAAACCACATTCTATACAATGTACAACAATACACCATATTCTATGTACCACTATACACCATATTCTATATTATGTACCACTATACACCATATTCTATACTATGTACCACTATACAACATATTCTATACTATATACCACTATACAGCTCTACCCCATAATCTATACCATGTACCACTATACACCATATTCTATACTATGTATCATTTTACACCATATTCTATACTATGTATCACTATGCACCATATTCTATACTATGTACCACTATACTGCTCTACACCATATTTTATGCTATGTACCACAAACTATACACCATATTCTATACTATGTCCCACTATACAGCTCAACACCATATTCTATACTATGTACCACTATACAACTCTACACTATATTCTATACTATGTACCACTATACACAACATTCTATACTTTTTCCCACTATACACCATTTTCTATACTATGTACCACTATACAGCTCTACACCATATTCTATACTATGTACCACTATACAACACTACACCATATTCTATACTATGTACTAATATACAGCTCTACACCATATTCTATACTATGTACTACTATACACCACATTCTATACTATGTACCACTACACCACATTCTATACTATGTACCACTATACAACACTACACCAAATTCAATACTATGTACCATTATACAGCTCTACACCACATTCTATACTATGTACCACTATACATCATATTCTATACTATGTACCAGTATACAGCTCTACATCACATTCTATACTATGTACCACTGTACACCATATTCTAAACTTTGTACCTCTATACACCATATTCTATACTATGTTCCTCTATACAACATATTCTAGACAATGTACCACTTTACACCATATTCTATACTATATACCACTTAACAGCTCTACCCCATATTCTATGCCATGTACCACTATACAGCTCTGTACAACATTCTATACTATACACTACTATACACCACATACTATTCTATGTACCACTATACAGCTCTACACCATATTTTATACTATATACCAATATTCAGCTCTACACCATGTTCTATACTATATAATACTATACATCAGATTCTATACTATGTACCACTATAAACAACATCCTATACTATATACCACTGTACACCTTATTCTATACTAGGTATCACTATACACCACATTCTATACAATATACCACTATACAGCTCTATACCACATTTTATACTAAATACTATTATACAGCTCTACACCACATTCTATACTATGTACCACTATACAACATATTCTATACTATGTACCACTATACAGGTCTTCATCACATTCTATACTATGTACCACTATACACCATATTCTATACTATGAACCACTATACAGCTCTACACCACATTCTATACAATGTACCACAATACACCATATACTATGTACCAAGTATACACCATATTCTATACTATGTACCACAATACACCATATTCTATACTATGTACCTCTATACACCATATTCTAGACTATGTACCACTATACACCATATTCTATACTATATACCACTATACAGCTCTACCCCATATTCTATACCATGTACCACAATACACCATATACTATGTACCAAGTATACACCATATTCTTTACTATGTACCACAATACACCATATTCTATACTATGTACCTCTATACACCATATTCTATACTATGTACCACTATACACCATATTCTATACTATATACCACTATACAGCTCTACCCCATATTCTATACCATGTACCACTATACACCTTATTCTATACTATGTGCTATACACCATATTCTATACTATGTACCACTATACACCATATTCTATACTATGTACCACAATACAGCTCTACATCATATTCTATATTATATACCACTATACACCATATTCTATACTATGTACCACTTACACCACATTCTATACTATGTACCACTATACACCATATTCTATACTATGTACCACTATACACCATATTCTATACTATGTACCACTATACAGCTCTACACCACATTCTGTACTATATGCCACTATACACCATATTCTATACTATGTAGCACTATACACCATATTCTATACTACGTACCACTTAACATCTCTACACCGTATTCTATGCTATGTATCACTATACACAATACTCTATACTATACACCACTGTACAGCTATACACCATATTCTATACTATATACCACTATACACGCTATTGTATACTATGTACCACTATACAGCTCTACACCATATTCTATTCTATGTACCACTATACAGCTCTACACCATATTCTAGACTATGTACCACTATATACCATATTCTATACTATGTACATCTATACACCATATTCTATACTATGTACCTCTGTACACCATATTCTATACTATATACCACTATGCACCATATTCTAAACTATGTACCACTATAAACCATATTCTATACTATAAACAACTATATAGCTCACCCCATATTCTATACTATGTACTACTATACACCATTTTCTATACTATGAACCACTATATAGCTCTACACCATATTCTATACTATATACCACTATACACCATATTCTATACTATGTACCACTATTCACCTCTACACCATATTCTATACTATGTACCACTATACAGCTGTATACCACATTCTATACTATGTACCACTATACAGCTCTACACCATATTCTATACTATATACTACTATACACCACATTCTATACTATGTACCATTATACAGCTCTACACCACAATATATACTATGTACCACTATACAGCTCTACACCACATTCTATACTATGTACCACTGTACACTATATTCTATACTATGTACCACTATACACCACATTCTAGACTATGTACCACTATACACCATATTCTATACTATGTACCATTATACAGCTCTAAATCACATTCTATACTATGCACCACTATACACCACATTCTATACTATGTACCATTATACAGCTCTACACCACATTCTATACTATGCACCACTATACACCATATTCTATACTATGTACCACTATACAGCTTTACACCACATTCTATACTATGTACCACTATACACAACATTCTAGACTATGTACCACTATACCCCATATTCTATACTAAGTACCTCTATACACCATAATTTATACTATGTACCACTACACACCACATTCTATACTATGTAGCACTATACACCATATTCTATACTATGTACCACTATACACCATATTCTATACTATGTACCTCTATACACCATATTCTATACTGTGTACCACTATACACCATATTCTATTCTATGTACCACAATACACCATATTCTATACTATTTACCAATATATACCATATTCTATACTATATACCGCTAAACACCATATTTTATACTATGTACCAATATACAACACATTCTATACTATGTAGCACTATACACCATATTCTATACTATGTACCTCTGTACACCTTATTCTATACTATGTACCACTATAACCCATATTCTATACAATGTACCACAATACACCATATTCTATACTATGTACCACTATACATCTCTACACCACATTCTATACTATGTTTCTCTATAAACCATATTCTATACTATGTACAACTATACACCATATTCTATACTATGTACCACTATACAGATCTACAACACATTCTATACTATGTCCCTCTACACACCATATTCTATACTATGTACCACTATACAGCTCTACACCACATTCTATACTATGTACCACTATACATCTCTACACCATATTCTATGCTATGTATCACTGTACACAATACTCTATATTGTGCACCACTGTACAGCTATACACCATATTTTATACTATATACCACTATACACCCTATTGTATACTATGTACCACTATACAGCTCTACACCATATTCTATTCTATGTACCACTCTACAGCTCTACACCATATTCTAGACTATGTACCACTAAACACCATATTCTATACTATGTACATCTATACACCATATTCTATACTATGTACCTCTATACACCATATTCTATACTATATACCACTATACACCATATTCTAAACTATGTACCACTATAAACCATATTCTATACTATAAACAACTATATAGCTCACCCCATATTCTATACTATGTACTACTATACACCATTTTCTATACTATGAACCACTATATAGCTCTACAACATATTCTATACTATATACCACTATACACCATAATCTATACTATGTACCACTATTCACCTCTACACCATATTCTATACTATGTACCACTATACAGCTGTATACAACTTTCAATACTATGTACCACTATACAGCTCTAAACCATATTCTTTACTATATACTACTATTCACCACATTCTATACTTTGTAACCCTATTCACAATATTCTATAAAATGTAACACTATACACCACATTCTATACTATGTACCATTATACAGCTCTACACCACAATATATACTATGTACCACTGTACACCATATTCTATACTATGTACCTCTATACACAACATTCTAGACTATGTACCACTATACACCATATTCTATACTATGTACCATTATACAGCTCTAAATCACATTGTATACTATGAACCACTATACACCACATTCTATACTATGTACTATTATACAGCTCTACACCACATTCTATACTACGTACCACTATAAACCATATTCTATACTATGTACCACTATACAGCTCTACACCACATTCTATACTATGTACCACTATACACCATATTCTATGTACCACTATACACCACATTCTAGACTATGTACCACTATACACCATATTCTAAACTATGTACCTCTATACACCATAATTTATACTATGTACCACTACACACCACATTCTATACTATGTAGCACTATACACCATATTCTATACTATGTACCACTATACACCATATTCTATACCATGTACTTCTATACACCATATTCTATACTGTGTACCACTATACACCATATTCTATACTATGTACCACAATACACCATATCATATACTGTTTACCACTATATACCATATTCTCTACTATATACCACTATACACCATATTTTATACTATGTACCACTATACAACACATTCTATACTATGTAGCACTATACACCATATTCTATACTATGTACCTCTATACACCATATTCTATACTATGTACCACTATACACCATATTCTATACAATGTACCACAATACACCATATTCTATACTATGTACCACTATACAGCTCTACAACACCTTCTATACTATGTTCCTCTATACACCATATTCTATACTATGTACCACTATACACCATATTCTATGCTATGTACCACTATACAGCTCTACAACACCTTCTATACTATGTACCTCTACACACCATATTCTATACTATGTACTACTATACAGCTCTACACCGTATTCTATACTATGTACTACTATACACCGCATTCTATACTATGTACCACTATACAGCTCTACACCATACACCACTATACACCACATTCTATACTATGTAACACTATACACCATATTCTATACTATGTACATCTATACACCATATTACATACTATGTACCACTATACACCACATTCTATACTATGTACCAATATATACCACTATACACTGCATTCTATACTATGTACCACTATACCCCATATTCTATACTATGTACCTGTATACACCATATTCTATACTATGTACCACTATACACCATATTCTATACGATGTACCACTATACAGCTCTACACCACATTCTATACTATATACCACTATACACCACATTCTAGACTATGTACTACTATACACCATATTCTATACTATGTACCTCTATACACCATATTCTATACTATATACCACTATACACCACATCCTATACTATGTACCATTATACAGCTCTTCACCACATTCTATACTATGTACCACTATACACCATATTCTATACTATTTACCTCTATACACCATATTCTATACTATATACCACTATTAACCATATTCTATACAATATACAACTATACACCATATTCTATATGATATACAACTATACAGCTCTACCCCATATTCTATACTATTTACCACTATACACCATATTCTATACTATGTACCACTATAAAGCTCTACACCATATTCTATACTATTTACCACTATGCACCATATTCTATACTATGTACCACTATAAACCTCTACACTATATTCTATGCTATGTACCACTATAAAGCTCTACAACACATTCTATACTATATACTACTATAGACCACATTCTATACTAAATACCTCTATACACCATATTCTATAGTATGTACCACTATACACCATATTCTAGACTATGTAACACTATACACCATATTCTATACTATGTACCTCTATACACCATATTACATACTATGTACCACTATACACCACATTCTATACTATGTACCACTATACACCACATTCTATACTATGTACCACTATACACCATTTTCTATACTATGTACCACTATACAGCTCTACACCATATTCTATACTATGTACCACTGTACAACACTACACCATATTCTATACTATGTACTAATAAACAGCTCTACACCGTATTCTATACTATGTACTACTATACACCACATTCTACACTATGTACCACTATACAGCTCTACACCATATACCACTATACACCACATTCTATACTATGTACCACTACACCACATTCTAAACTATGTAGCACTATATACCACCATACACCACATTCTATACTATGTACCACTATACACCATATTCTATACTATGTACCTCTATACACCATATTCTATACTATGGACCATAATACACCATATTCTGTACTATGTACCACTATACAGCTCTACACCAAATTCTATACTATATACCACTATACACCATATTCTATACTATGTACCACTATACAGCTCTATACAAAATTCTACACTATGTACCATGATACAGCTCTACACCACATTCTATACTATGTACCACTATACACCATATTCTATACTATGTACCTCTATACACCATATTCAATACTATGTACCACTTTACACCATATTCTATACTATATACCACTATACAGCTCTACCCCTTATTCTATGCCATGTTCCACAATACAGCTCTGCACCACATTCTATACTATGTACCACTATACAGCTCTATACCTCATTCTATACTATGTACCATTATACAGCTCTACACCACATTCTATACTATGTACCACTATACAACATATTCTATACAATGTACCACTATACAGCTCTTCATCACATTCTATACTATGTACCACTATACACCATATTCTATACTATGTACCACCATGCAGCTTTAAACCACATTCTATACAATGTACCACAATACACCATATTCTATGTACCACTATACACCATATTCTATACTATGTACCACTATACACCATATTCTATGCTCTGTACCTCTATACACAATATTCTATACTATGTACCACTATACACCATATTCTATACTATATATAACTATACAGCTCTACCCCGTAATCTATACCATGTACCACTATACACCATATTCTATACTATGTATCACTATACACCATATTCTATTCTATGTATCACTATATACCATATTCTATACTATGTACCACTATACAGCTCTACACCATATTTTATGCTATGTACCACAAACTATACACCATATTCTATATTATGTACCACTATACAGCTCTACACCATATTCTATACTATGTACCACTATACAGCTCTACACCATGTTCTATACTATGTACCACTATACACCATATTCTAAACTATGTACCACTATACACCATATTCTATACTATGTACCACTATACAACACATTCTATGCTATGTACTACTATACACCATATTCTATACTATCTACCACTATACACCATATTCTATACTGTGTACCTCTATTCAGCTCTACACCATATTCTATACTATGTATCTCTATACAACATATTCTATACTATATACCACTATACAGTTCTATACCATATTCTATACTATATACGACTATACACCTTATTCTATACTATGTACCACTATACAGTTCTACACCAAATTCAATACTATGTACCATTATAGAGCTCTACACCACATTCTATACTATGTACCACTATACATCATATTCTATACTATGTACCACTATACAGCTCTACATCACATTCTATATTATTTACCACTATACACCATATTCTATACTTTGTACCTCTCTACACCATATTCTGTACTATGTACCTCTATGCAACATATTCTAGACTATGTACCACTTTACACCATATTCTATACTATATACCACTTAATAGCTCTACCCCATATTCTATGCCATTTACCACTATACAGCTCTGTACCACATTCTATACTATGTACCACTATACAGCTCTACACCATATTCTATACTATATACTACTATACACCACATTCTATACTATGTACCACTATACACCATATTCTATACTATATAACACTATAAACCTCATACTATTCTATGTACCACTATACAGCTCTACACCATATTTTATACTATGTACCAATATTCAGCTCTACACCATGTTCTATACTATATACCACTATACACCATATTCTATACTATGTACCACTATAAATGACATTCTATACTATATTCCACTATACACCTATTTCTATACTATGTATCACTATACACCACATTCTATACTATATACCACTATACAGCTCTATACCACATTTTATACTATGTACCATTATACAGCTCTACACCACATTCTATACTATGTACCACTATACAACATATTCTATACTATGTACCACTATACAGCTCTTCATCACATTCTATACTATGTACCACTATACACCATATTCTATACTATGAATAACTATACAGCTCTACACAACATTCTATACCATGTACCACAATACACCATATACTATGTACCACTAAACACCATATTCTATACTATGTACCACTATACACCATATTCTATACTATGTACCTCTATACACCATTTTCTATACTATGTACCACTATACACCATATTCTATACTATATACCACTATACAGCTCTACCCCATATTCTATACCATGTACCACTATACAACTTATTCTATACTATGTGCTATACACCATATTCTATACTATGTACCACTAAACACCATATTCTATACTATGTACCACAATACATCTCTACATCATATTCTATATTATATACCACTATACACCATATTCTATACTATGTATCACTTTACACCACATTATATACTATGTACCACTATACACCATATTCTATACTATGTAGCAATATACACCATATTCTATACTATGTACCATTATACAGCTCTACACCACATTCTGTACTATATACCACTATACACCATATTCTATAATATGTACCACTATACATCTCTACACCATATTATATGCTATGTATCACTATACACAATACTCTATACTATGCACCACTGTACAGCTATACACTATATTCTATACTATATACCACTATACACACTGTTGTATACTATGTACCACTATACAGTTCTACACTATATTCTATACTATGTACCACTATACAGCTGTACACGACATTCTATATTTTGTACCACTATACACCATATTCTAGACTATGTACCACTATACACCATATTTTATACTATGTACATCTATACACCATATTCTCTACTACGTACCTCTATACACCATATTCTATACTTTATACCACTATACACCATATTCTATACTATGTACCACTATAAACCATATTCTATACTATAAACAACTATATATCTCACCCCATATTCTATACTATGTACTACTATACACCATTTTCTATACTATAAACCACTATACAGCTCTACACCATATTCTATACTATATACCACTATACACCATATTCTAAACTATGTACCACTATTCACCTCTACACCATATTCTATACTATGTACCACTATACAGCTGTAAACCACATTCTATACTATGTACCACTATACAGCTCTACACCATATTCTATACTATATACTACTATACACCACATTCTATACTATGTACCACTATACACCATATTCTATAAAATGTAACACTATACACCTCATTCCATATTATATACCACTATACAGCTCTACACCACATTCTAAACTATGTACCACTGCACACCATATTCTATACTATGTACCTCTATGCACCACATTCTAGACTACGTACCACTATACACCATATTCTATACTATGTACCACTATACAGCTCTACACCACATTCTATACTTTGGACCACTATACACCATATTCTATACTATGTACCTCAATACACCATAATTTATACTATATACCACTATACACCACATTCTATACTATGTACCACTATACACCATATTCTATACTAGGTACCTCTTTTCACCATATTCTATAATGTGTACCACTATACACCATATTCTATACTATGTACCACAATACACCATATTCTATACTATTTACCACTATATACCATATTCTATACTATATACCGCTATACACGATATTTTATTCTATGTACCACTATACAACACATTCTATACTATGTAGCACTATACACCATATTCTATACTATGTACCTCTATACACCATATTCTATACTATGTACCACTATACACCATATTCTATACAATGTACCACAATACACCATATTCTATACTATGTACCACTATACATCTCCACACCAAATTCTATACTATGTACCACTATACACCACATTCTATACTATGTTCCACTATACACCATATTCTATACTTTGTATCTCTATACACCATATTCTATACCATGTACCACTGTACACCATATTCTATACTATGTATCACAATACACCATATTCTATACTATGTACCACTATACACCGTATTCTATACTATGAACCACTATATACACCATATTCTATACTATGTACCTCTATACACCATATTCTATAATATGTACCACTATACACTATATTCTATGCTGTGTAGCACAATACAGCTCTACACCATATTCTAAACTATGTACCACTATTCACCTCTACACCATATTCTATACTATGTACCACTATACAGCTGTATACCACATTCTATACTATGTACCACTATACAGCTCTACACCATATTCTATACTATATACTACTATACACCACATTCTATACTATGTACCACTATACACCATATTCTATAAAATGTAACACTATACACCTCATTCCATATTATATACCACTATACAGCTCTACACCACATTCTATACTATATACCACTGCACACCATATTCTATACTATGTACCTCTATACACCACATTCTAGACTACGTACCACTATACACCATATTCTATACTATGTACCACTATACAGCTCTACACCACATTCTATACCTTATACCACTATACAACATATTCTATACTATGTACCTCAATACACCATAATTTATACTATATACCACTATACACCACATTCTATACTATGTACCACTATACACAATATTCTATACTATGTACCTCTATACACCATATTCTATACTGTGTACCACTATACACCATATTCTATACTATGTACCACAATACACCATATTCTATACTATTTACCACTATATACCATATTCTATACTATATACCGCTATACACCATATTTTATTCTATGTACCACTATACAACACATTCTATACTATGTAGCACTATACACCATATTCTATACTATGTACCTATATACACCATATTCTATACTATGTACCACTATACACCATATTCTATACAATGTACCACAATACACCATATTCTATACTATGTACCACTATACATCTCTACACCAAATTCTATACTATGTACCACTATACACCACATTCTATACTATGTTCCACTATACACCATATTCTATACTTTGTATCTCTATACACCATATTCTATACCATGTACCACTGTACACCATATTCTATACTATGTATCACAATACACCATATTCTATACTATGTACCACTATACACCGTATTCTATACTATGAACCACTATACACACCATATTCTATACTATGTACCTCTATACACCATATTCTATAATATGTACCACTATACACCATATTCTATGCTGTGTAGCACAATACAGCTCTACACTATATTCTATACTATGTAGCACTATACACCATATTCTATACTATGTACCACTATACAGCTCTACACCACATTCTGTACTATATACCACTATACACCATATTCTATAATATGTATAATATGTACCACTATACACACTGTTGTATACTATGTACCACTATACAGCTCTACACCATATTCTATACTATGTACCACTATACAGCTGTACACCACATTCTATATTTTGTACCACTATACACCATATTCTAGACTATGTACCACTATACACCATATTTTATACTATGTACATCTATACACCATATTTTATACTACGTACCTCTGTACACCATATTCTATACTTTATACCACTATACACCATATTCTATACTATGAACCACTATAAACCATATTCTATACTATAGACAACTATATATCTCACCCCATATTCTATACTATGTACTACTATACACCATTTTCTATACTATGAACCACTATACAGCTCTGCACCATATTCTATACTATTTACCACTATACACCACATTCTATACTATGTACCACTATACACCATATTCTAAAAAATGTAACACTATACACCTCATTCTATATTATATACCACTATACAGCTCTACACCACATTCTATACTATGAACCACTGCACACAATATTCTACACTATGTACCTCTATACACCACATTCTAGACTACGTACCACTATACACCATATTCTATACTATGTACCACTATACAGCTCTACACCACATTCTATACTTTGTACCACTATACACCATATTCTATGTACCACTATACACCACATTCTAGACTATGTACCACTATACACCATATTCTATACTATGTACCTCAATACACCATCATTTATACTATGTACTACTATACACCATATTCTATACTATATACCACTATACACCATATTTTATACTATGTACCACTATACAGCTCTACACCACATTCTATACTATGTACCACTATACAGCTCTACACCGTATTCAATACTATGTACTGCTATACACCACATTCTATACTATGTACCACTATACAGCTCTACACCATATACCTCTATACACCACATTCTATACTATGTACCACTACACCACATTCTATACTATGTACCACTATGTACCACTATACACCACATTCTATACTATGTACCATTGTACACCATAATCTGGACTATATACCTCTATACACCATATTCTATACTATGTACCACTATACAGCTGTATACCACATTCTATACTATGTACCACTATACAGCTCTACACCATATTCTATACTATATACTACTATACACCACATTCTATACTATGTACCACTATACACCATATTCTATAAAATGTAACACTATACACCTCATTCCATATTAAATACCACTATACAGCTCTACACCACATTCTATACTATGTACCACTGCACACCATATTCTATACTATGTACCTCTATACACCACATTCTAGACTACGTACCACTATACACCATATTCTATACTATGTACCACTATACAGCTCTACACCACATTCTATACTTTGGACCACTATACACCATATTCTATACTATGTACCTCAATACACCATAATTTATACTATATACCACAATACACCACATTTTATACTATGTACCACTATACACCATATTCTATACTATGTACCTCTATACACCATATTCTATACTGTGTACCACTATACACCATATTCTATACTATGTACCACAATACACCATATTCTATACTATTTACCACTATATACCATATTCTATACTATATACCGCTATACACCATATTTTATTCTATGTACCACTATACAATACATTCTATACTATGTAGCACTATACACCATATTCTATACTATGTACCTCTATACACCATATTCTATACTATGTACCACTATACACCATATTCTATACAATGTACCACAATACACCATATTCTATACTATGTACCACTATACATCTCTACACCACATTCTATACTATGTTCCTCTATACACCATATTCTATACTATGTACCAATATAAGGCTCTACACCAAATTCTATACTTTTCCACTATACACCACATTCTATACTATGTTCCACTATACACCATATTCTATACTTTGTATCTCTATACACCATATTCTATACTATGTACCACTGTACACCATATTCTATACTATGTATCACAATACACCATATTCTATACTATGTACCACTCTACACCGTATTCTATAATATGAACCACTATACACACCATATTCTATACTATGTACCTCTGTACACCATTTTCTATACTATGTACCACTATACACCATATTCTATGCTGTGTAGCACAATACAGCTCTACACCATATTCTATACTATGTACCACTATACATCACTACACCATATTCTATACTATGTACCACTATACACTATATTCTATACTATGTACCACTATACACCACATTCTATACTATGTACCATTGTACAGCTTTATACCACATTCTATACTATATACCACTATACAGCTCTACACCACATTCTATACTATGTTCCTCTATACACCACATTCTATACTATGTACCACTATACAGCTCTACACCACATTCTATACAATGTACCACAATACACCAAATTCTATACTATGTACCACTATACATCTCAACACCACATTCTATACTATGTTTCTCTATACACCAAATTCTATACTATGTACCTCTATACACCATATTCTATACTATGTACCACTATACACCATATTCTATACTATGTATCACAATACACCATATTCTATACTATGTACCACTATACACCATATTCTATACTATGTACCACTATACACATCATATTCTATACTATGTACCTCTATACACCATATTCTATACTATGTACCACTATACACCACATTCTATGCTATGTACCACTATACACCATATTCTAAACTATGTACCACAATACACCTAATTCTATACTATGTACTACTATACACCACATTCTATGCTATGTACCACTATACACCATATTCTATTCTGTGTTCCACTATACACCATATTCTATACTATGTACCACTATACAGTTCTATACCAAATTCAATACTATGTACCATTATACAGATCTACACCACATTCTATACTATGTACCACTATACATCATATTCTATTCTATGTACCACTATACAGCTCTACATCACATTCTATACTATGTACCACTATCCACTATACACCATATTCTAGACTATGTAATACTATACACCATATTCTAGACTATGTACCTCTATACACCATATTCTATACTATGTACCTCTATACACCATATTATATACCATTTACCACTATACACCACATTCTATACTATGTACCACTATACACCATATTGTATACTATGTACCACTATACACCACATTCTATACTATGTACCATTATTACGCTTTACACCACAATATATACTATGTACCACTATACAACATATTCTATACTATTTACCACTATAAAGCTCTACACCACATTCTATACTATGTACCACTATACACCATATTCTATACTATGTACAACTATACACCACATTCTATACTATGTACCATTATACAGCTTTACACCACAATCTATACTATGTACCACTATAAAACATATTCTATACTATTTACCACTATACAGCTCTACACCACATTCTATAATATGTACCTCTGTACACTATATTCTATACTATATACCACTATACACCACATTCTATACTATGTACCATTATACAGCTTTACACCACAATCTATACTATGTACCACTATACAACATATTCTATACTATGTAACACTATACAGCTCTACACCAAATTCTATACTATGTACCACTATACACCACATTCTATACTATGTACCACTATACACCATATTCTATACTTTGTACTTCTATATACCATATTCTATACAATGTACCAAAATACACCATATTCTATACTATGTACAAATATACACCGTATTCCATACTATGTACCTCTATACACCATTTTCTTTACTATGTACCGCTATACACCATATTCTATACTATGTACCACAATACAGCTCTACACCATATTCTATACTATGTACTACTATACACCATATTCTATACTATGTACCACTATACACCATATTTTTTAATATGTACCACTATACAGCACTACACCACATTCTATACTATGTACCACTATACAGCTCTACACCGTATTCAATACTATGTACTACTATACACCATATTCTATACTATGTACCACTATACACCATATTTTATACTATGTACCACTATACAGCACTACACCACATTCTATACTATGTACCACTATACAGCTCTACACCGTATTCAATACTATGTACTGCTATACACCACATTCTATACTATGTACCACTATACAGCTCTACACCATATACCTCTATACACCACATTCTATACTATGTACCACTACACCACATTCTATACTATGTACCACTATGTACCACTATACAACACATTCTATACTATGTACCATTGTACACCATAATCTGGACTATGTACCTCTATACACCATATTCTACACTATGTACCACTATACACCATATTCTATACTATGTACCACTATACAGCTCTACACCACATTCTATACTATATGACACTATATATCATATTCTATACTATGTAGCACTATACACCATATTCTACACTCTGCACCACTATACAGGTCTACACCATATTCTATGCTATGTATCACTATACACAATACTCTATACTATGCACCACTATACATCTCTACACCAAATTCTATACTATGTTCCTCTATATACCATATTCTATACTATGTACACTATACACCATATTCTATAATATGTACCACAATACAGCTCTACACCATATTGTATACTTTGTACCACTATACAACACTACACCATATTCTATACTATGTACCACTATACAGCTCAACACCATATTCTATACTATGTACCACTATATACCTTATTCTATACTATTTACCACTATACACCATATTCTATACTATGTACCAATATACAGCTCTACAACACATTCTATACTATGTACTACTATACACCATATTCTATACTATGTACCACTATACAGCTCTACACCACATTCTATACTATGTACCACTATACAGCTCTACACCGTATTCTATACTATGTACTACTATACTCCACATTCTATACTATGTACCACTATACAGCTCTAAACCATATACATCTATACACCACATTCTATACTATGTACCGCTATACCACATTCTATACTATGTACCACTATACACCATATTCTATACTACGTACCTCTATACACCATATTCTACACAATGTACCACAGTACACCATATTCTATACAATGTACCACTATACAGCACTACACCATATTCTATACTATGTACCACTATACACCATATTCTATACTATGTACCACTATACACCATATTCTATACTATGTACCACTACACACTATATTCTATACTATGTACCACTATACACCACATTCTATACTACGTACCACTATACACCATATTCTATACTATGTACCACTATACACTATATTCTATACTATGTACCACTATACACCACATTCTAAACTATGTACCATTGTACAGCTTTATACCACATTCTATACTATATACCACTATACACCACACTAAATACTATGTTCCACTATACAGCTCTACACCACATTCTATACTATGTTCCTCTATACACCACATTCTATACTATGTACCACTATACAGCTCTACACCACATTCTATACAATGTACCACAATACACCAAATTCTATACTATGTACCACTATACATCTCTACACCACATTCTATACTATGTTTCTCTATACACCAAATTCTATACTATGTACCTCTATACACCATATTCTATACTATGTACCACTATACACCGTATTCTATACTATGTACCACTATACAGCTCTACACCATATTCTATACTATGTACTACTATACACCATATTCTATACTATGTACCACTATACACCATATTTTATACTATGTACCACTATACAGCTCTACACCACATTCTATACTATGTACCACTATACAGCTCTACACCGTATTCAATACTATGTACTGCTATACACCACATTCTATACTTTGTACCACTATACAGCTCTACACCATATACCTCTATACACCACATTCTATACTATGTACCACTACACCACATTCTATACTATGTACCACTATGTACCACTATACACCACATTCTATACTATGTACCATTGTACACCATAATCTGGACTATGTACCTCTATACACCATATTCTACACTATGTACCACTATACACCATATTCTATACTATGTACCACTATACAGCTCTACACCACATTCTATACTATATGACACTATATATCATATTCTATACTATGTAGCACTATACACCATATTCTACACTCTGCACCACTATACAGCTCTACACCATATTCTATGCTATGTATCACTATACACAATACTCTATACTATGCACCACTATACATCTCTACACCAAATTCTATACTATGTACCTCTATATACCATATTCTATACTATGTACCACTATACACCATATTCTATAATATGTACCACAATACAGCTCTACACCATATTGTATACTTTGTACCACTATACAACACTACACCATATTCTATACTATGTACCACTATACAGCTCAACACCATATTCTATACTATGTACCACTATACACCTTATTCTATACTATTTACCACTATACACCATATTCTATACTATGTACCAATATACAGCTCTACAACACATTCTATACTATGTACTACTATACACCATATTCTATACTATGTACCACTATACAGCTCTACACCACATTCTATACTATGTACCACTATACAGCTCTACACCGTATTCTATACTATGTACTACTATACTCCACATTCTATACTATGTACCACTATACAGCTCTAAACCATATACATCTATACACCACATTCTATACTATGTACCGCTATACACCATATTCTATACTACGTACCTCTATACACCATATTCTACACAATGTACCACAGTACACCATATTCTATACTATGTACCACTATACACCATATTCTATACTATGTACCACTATACACCATATTCTTAACTATGTACCACTACACACTATATTCTATACTATGTACCACTATACACCACATTCTATACTATGTACCACTATACACCATATTCTATACTATGTACCACTATACACTATATTCTATACTATGTACCACTATACACCGCATTCTATACTATGTACCATTGTACAGCTTTATACCACATTCTATACTATATACCACTATACACCACACTAAATACTATGTTCCACTATACAGCTCTACACCACATTCTATGCTATGTATCACTATACACAATACTCTATACTATGCACCACTATACAACTCTACACCAAATTCTATACTATGTACCTCTATATACCATATTCTATACTATGTACCACTATACACCATATTCTATAATATGTACCACAATACAGCTCTACACCATATTGTATAGTTTGTACCATTATACAACACTACACCATATTCTATACTATGTACCACTATACACCATATTCTATACTATTTACCACTATACACCATATTCTATACTATGTACCAATATACAGTTCTACAACACATTCTATACTATGTACTACTATACACCATATTCTATACTATGTACCACTATACAGCTCTACACCACAATCTATACTATGTACCACTATAAAACATATTCTATACTATTTACCACTATACAGCTCTAAACCACATTATATAATATGTACCTCTGTACACTATATTCTATACTATATACCACTATACACCACATTCTATACTATGTACCACTATACACCACATTCTATACTATGTACCATTATACAGCTTTACACCACAATCTATACTATGTACCACTATACAACATATTCTATACTATGTACCACTATACAGCTCTACACCAAATTCTATACTATGTACCACTATACACCACATTCTATACTATGTACCACTATACACCATATTCTATACTTTGTACCTCTATATACCATATTCTATACAATGTACCACAATACACCATATTCTATACTATGTACAAATATACACCGTATTCCATACTATGTACCTCTATACACCATTTTCTTTACTATGTACTGCTATACACCATATTCTATACTATGTACCACAATACAGCTCTACACTATTTTCTATACTTTGTATCACTATACAACACTACACCATATTCTATACTATGTACCACTATACAGCTCTACACCATATTCTATACTATGTACTACTATACACCATATTCTATACTATGTACCACTATACACCATATTTTATACTATGTACCACTATACAGCTCTACACCACATTCAATACTATGTACCACTATACAGCTCTACACCGTATTCAATACTATGTACTGCTATACACCACATTCTATACTATGTACCACTATACAGCTCTACACCATATACCTCTATACACCACATTCTATACTATGTACCACTACACCACATTCTATACTATATACCACTATGTACCACTATACACCACATTCTATACTATGTACCATTGTACACCATAATCTGGACTATGTACCTCTATACACCATATTCTATACTATGTACCACTATACACCATATTCTATACTATGTACCACTATACAGCTCTACACCACATTCTATACTTTATGACACTATATATCATATTCTATACTATGTAGCACTATACACCATATTCTACACTCTGCACCACTATACAGGTCTACACCATATTCTATGCTATGTATCACTATACACAATACTCTATACTATGCACCACTATACATCTCTACACCAAATTCTATACTATGTACCTCTATATACCATATTCTATACTATGTACCACTATACACCATATTCTATAATATGTACCACAATACAGCTCTACAGCATATTGTACACTTTGTACCACTATACAACACTACACCATATTCTA
>JAUIMM010001822.1:0-215634 GCA_031769625.1 Taudactylus pleione | reverse complement strand
AAATGCATTGAAAGCAATGGAAACAACAAAAGCGCATACTTTGTGATATCTCCTCTTGTAGCAAACACAGACAGCTCAAAATTTCACTGGATGTGTTGAAGACCAAGACCCACAAATGTGATGTGAAATGGTTTCTCTCCCATGTTGCGTTTAAGAGAAAACGGCAAATGCATGTTTTAGGCCAAAATGCATTGAAAGCAATGAAAACAACAAAAGCGCATACTTTGTGATATCTCCTCTTGTAGCAAACACAGACAGCTCAAAATTTCACTGGATGTGTTGAAGACCAAGACCCACAAATGTGATGTGAAATGGTTTTTCTCCCATGCTGCATTTAAGAGAAAACAGCAAATGCTCGTTTTAGGCCAAAATGCATTGAAAGCAATGAAATCAACAAAAGCGCATACTTTGTGATATCTCCTCTTGTAGCAAACACAGACAGCTCAAAATTTCACTGGATGTGTTGAAGACCAAGACCCACAAATGTGATGTGAAATGGTTTTTCTCCCATGTTGTGTTTAAGAGAAAACAGCAAATGCACGTTTTAGGCCAAAATGCATTGAAAGCAATGGAAACACAAAAGCGCATACTTTGTGTTATCTCCTCTTGTAGCAAACACAGACAGCTCAAAATTTCACTGGATGTGTTGAAGACCAAAACCCACAAATGTGATGTGAAATGGTTTTTCTCCCATGCTGCGTTTAAGAGAAAACAGCAAATGCAAGTTTTAGGCCAAAATGCATTGAAAGCAATGGAAATAACAAAAGCGCATACTTTGTGATATCTCCTCTTGTAGCAAACACAGACAGCTCAAAATTTCACTGGATGTGTTGAAGACCAAGACCCACAAATGTGATGTGAAATGGTTTTTCTCCCATGTTGCGTTTAAGAGAAAACAGCAAATGCTCGTTTTAGGCCAAAATGCATTGAAAGCAATGAAAACAACAAAAGCGCATACTTTGTGATATCTCCTCTAGTAGCAAACACAGACAGCTCAAAATTTCACTGGATGTGTTGAAGACAAAGACCCACAAATGTGATGTGAAATGGTTTTTCTCCCATGTTGCGTTTAAGAGAAAACAGCAAATGCACGTTTTAGGCCAAAATGCATTGAAAGCAATGAAAACAACAAAAGCGCATACTTTGTGATATCTCCTCTTGTAGCAAACACAGACAGCTCAAAATTTCACTGGATGTGTTGAAGACCAAGACCCACAAATGTGATGTGAAATGGTTTTTCTCCCATTTTGCGTTTAAGAGAAAACAGCAAATGCACGTTTTAGGCCAAAATGCATTGAAAGCAATGAAAACAACAAAAGCGCATACTTTGTGATATCTCCTCTTGTAGCAAACACAGACAGCTCAAAATTTCACTGGATGTGTTGAAGACCAAGACCCACAAATGTGATGTGAAATGGTTTTTCTCCCATGCTGCGTTTAAGAGAAAACAGCAAATGCACGTTTTAGGCCAAAATGCATTGAAAGCAATGGAAACAACAAAAGCGCATACTTTGTGATATCTCCTCTTGTAGCAAACACAGACAGCTCAAAATTTCACTGGATGTGTTGAAGACCAAGACCCACAAATGTGATGTGAAATGGTTTTTCTCCCATGCTGCGTTTAAGAGAAAACAGCAAATGCACGTTTTAGGCCAAAATGCTTTGAAAGCAATGGAAACAACAAAAGCGCATACTTTGTGTTATCTCCTCTTGTAGCAAACACAGACAGCTCAAAATTTCACTGGATGTGTTGAAGACCAAAACCCACAAATTTGATGTGAAATGGTTTTTCTCCCATGTTGCATTTAAGAGAAAACAGCAAATGCAAGTTTTAGGCCAAAATGCATTGAAAGCAATGGAAATAACAAAAGTGCATACTTTGTGATATCTCCTCTTGTAGCAAACACAGACAGCTCAAAATTTCACTGGATGTGTTGAAGACCAAGACCCACAAATGTGATGTGAAATGGTTTTTCTCCCATGTTGCGTTTGAGAGAAAACAGCAAATGCACGTTTTAGGCCAAAATGCATTGAAAGCAATGGAAACACAAAAGCGCATACTTTGTGTTATCTCCTCTTGTAGCAAACACAGACAGCTCAAAATTTCACTGGATGTGTTGAAGACCAAAACCCACAAATGTGATGTGAAATGGTTTTTCTCCCATGCTGCGTTTAAGAGAAAACAGCAAATGCAAGTTTTAGGCCAAAATGCATTGAAAGCAATGGAAATAACAAAAGCGCATACTTTGTGATATCTCCTCTTGTAGCAAACACAGACAGCTCAAAATTTCACTGGATGTGTTGAAGACCAAGACCCACAAATGTGATGTGAAATGGTTTTTCTCCCATGCTGCGTTTAAGAGAAAACAGCAAATGCTCGTTTTAGGCCAAAATGCATTGAAAGCAATGAAATCAACAAAAGCGCATACTTTGTGATATCTCCTCTTGTAGCAAACACAGACAGCTCAAAATTTCACTGGATGTGTTGAAGACCAAGACCCACAAATGTGATGTGAAATGGTTTTTCTCCCATGTTGCGTTTAAGAGAAAACAGCAAATGCACGTTTTAGGCCAAAATGCATTGAAAGCAATGGAAACACAAAAGCACATACTTTGTGTTATCTCCTCTTGTAGCAAACACAGACAGCTCAAAATTTCACTGGATGTGTTGAAGACCAAAACCCACAAATTTGATGTGAAATGTTTTTTCTCCCATGTTGCATTTAAGAGAAAACAGCAAATGCAAGTTTTAGGCCAAAATGCATTGAAAGCAATGGAAATAACAAAAGTGCATACTTTGTGATATCTCCTCTTGTAGCAAACACAGACAGCTCAAAATTTCACTGGATGTGTTGAAGACCAAGACCCACAAATGTGATGTGAAATGGTTTTTCTCCCATGTTGCGTTTGAGAGAAAACAGCAAATGCACGTTTTAGGCCAAAATGCATTGAAAGCAATGGAAACACAAAAGCGCATACTTTGTGTTATCTCCTCTTGTAGCAAACACAGACAGCTCAAAATTTCACTGGATGTGTTGAAGACCAAAACCCACAAATGTGATGTGAAATGGTTTTTCTCCCATGCTGCGTTTAAGAGAAAACAGCAAATGCAAGTTTTAGGCCAAAATGCATTGAAAGCAATGGAAATAACAAAAGTGCATACTTTGTGATATCTCCTCTTGTAGCAAACACAGACAGCTCAAAATTTCACTGGATGTGTTGAAGACCAAGACCCACAAATGTGATGTGAAATGGTTTTTCTCCCATGTTGCGTTTAAGAGAAAACGGCAAATGCATGTTTTAGGCCAAAATGCATTGAAAGCAATGAAAACAACAAAAGCGCATACTTTGTGATATCTCCTCTTGTAGCAAACACAGACAGCTCAAAATTTCACTGGATGTGTTGAAGACCAAGACCCACAAATGTGATGTGAAATGGTTTTTCTCCCATGTTGCGTTTAAGAGAAAACAGCAAATGCTCGTTTTAGGCCAAAATGCATTGAAAGCAATGAAAACAACAAAAGCGCATACTTTGTGATATCTCCTCTAGTAGCAAACACAGACAGCTCAAAATTTCACTGGATGTGTTGAAGACCAAGACCCACAAATGTGATGTGAAATGGTTTTTCTCCCATGTTGCGTTTAAGAGAAAACAGCAAATGCACGTTTTAGGCCAAAATGCATTGAAAGCAATGAAAACAACAAAAGCGCATACTTTGTGATATCTCCTCTTGTAGCAAACACAGACAGCTCAAAATTTCACTGGATGTGTTGAAGACCAAGACCCACAAATGTGATGTGAAATTGTTTTTCTCCCATGTTGCGTTTAAGAGAAAACAGCAAATGCACGTTTTAGGCCAAAATGCATTGAAAGCAATGAAAACAACAAAAGCGCATACTTTGTGATATCTCCTCTTGTAGCAAACACAGACAGCTCAAAATTTCACTGGATGTGTTGAAGACCAAGACCCACAAATGTGATGTGAAATGGTTTTTCTCCCATGCTGCGTTTAAGAGAAAACAGCAAATGCACGTTTTAGGCCAAAATGCATTGAAAGCAATGGAAACAACAAAAGCGCATACTTTGTGATATCTCCTCTTGTAGCAAACACAGAAAGCTCAAAATTTCACTGGATGTGTTGCAGACCAAGACCCACAAATGTGATGTGAAATGGTTTTTCTCCCATGTTGCGTTTAAGAGAAAACAGCAAATGCACGTTTTAGGCCAAAATGCTTTGAAAGCAATGGAAACAACAAAAGCGCATTCTTTGTGTTATCTCCTCTTGTAGCAAACACAGACAGCTCAAAATTTCACTGGATGTGTTGAAGACCAAAACCCACAAATGTGATGTGAAATGGTTTTTCTCCCATGTTGCATTTAAGAGAAAACAGCAAATGCAAGTTTTAGGCCAAAATGCATTGAAAGCAATGGAAATAACAAAAGTGCATACTTTGTGATATCTCCTCTTGTAGCAAACACAGACAGCTCAAAATTTCACTGGATGTGTTGAAGACCAAGACCCACAAATGTGATGTGAAATGGTTTTTCTCCCATGTTGCGTTTGAGAGAAAACAGCAAATGCACGTTTTAGGCCAAAATGCATTGAAAGCAATGGAAACACAAAAGCGCATACTTTGTGTTATCTCCTCTTGTAGCAAACACAGACAGCTCAAAATTTCACTGGATGTGTTGAAGACCAAAACCCACAAATGTGATGTGAAATGGTTTTTCTCCCTTGTTGCGTTTAAGAGAAAACAGCAAATGCAAGTTTTAGGCCAAAATGCATTGAAAGCAATGGAAATAACAAAAGCGCATACTTTGTGATATCTCCTCTTGTAGCAAACACAGACAGCTCAAAATTTCACTGGATGTGTTGAAGACCAAGACCCACAAATGTGATGTGAAATGGTTTTTCTCCCATGTTGCGTTTAAGAGAAAACAGCAAATGCACGTTTTAGGCCAAAATGCATTGAAAGCAATGGAAACAACAAAAGCGCATACTTTGTGTTATCTCCTCTTGTAGCAAACACAGACAGCTCAAAATTTCACTGGATGTGTTGAAGACCAAAACCCACAAATGTGATGTGAAATGGTTTTTCTCCCATGTTGCATTTAAGAGAAAACAGCAAATGCACGTTTTAGGCCAAAATGCATTGAAAGCAATGGAAATAACAAAAGCGCATACTTTGTGATATCTCCTCTTGTAGCAAACACAGACAGCTCAAAATTTCACTGGATGTGTTGAAGACCAAGACCCACAAATGTGATGTGAAATTGTTTTTCTCCCATGTTGCGTTTAAGAGAAAACAGCAAATGCTCGTTTTAGGCCAAAATGCATTGAAAGCAATGAAAACAACAAAAGCGCATACTTTGTGATATCTCCTCTAGTAGCAAACACAGACAGCTCAAAATTTCACTGGATGTGTTGAAGACCAAGACCCACAAATGTGATGTGAAATGGTTTTTCTCCCATGTTGCGTTTAAGAGAAAACAGCAAATGCACGTTTTAGGCCAAAATGCATTGAAAGCAATGAAAACAACAAAAGCGCATACTTTGTGATATCTCCTCTTGTAGCAAACACAGACAGCTCAAAATTTCACTGGATGTGTTGAAGACCAAGACCCACAAATGTGATGTGAAATGGTTTTTCTCCCATGTTGCGTTTAAGAGAAAACAGCAAATGCACGTTTTAGGCCAAAATGCATTGAAAGCAATGAAAACAACAAAAGCGCATTCTTTGTGTTATCTCCTCTTGTAGCAAACACAGACAGCTCAAAATTTCACTGGATGTGTTGAAGACCAAAACCCACAAATGTGATGTGAAATGGTTTTTCTCCCATGTTGCATTTAAGAGAAAACAGCAAATGCAAGTTTTAGGCCAAAATGCATTGAAAGCAATGGAAATAACAAAAGTGCATACTTTGTGATATCTCCTCTTGTAGCAAACACAGACAGCTCAAAATTTCACTGGATGTGTTGAAGACCAAGACCCACAAATGTGATGTGAAATGGTTTTTCTCCCATGTTGCGTTTGAGAGAAAACAGTAAATGCAAGTTTTAGGCCAAAATGCATTGAAAGCAATGGAAACACAAAAGCGCATACTTTGTGTTATCTCCTCTTGTAGCAAACACAGACAGCTCAAAATTTCACTGGATGTGTTGAAGACCAAAACCCACAAATGTGATGTGAAATGGTTTTTCTCCCTTGTTGCGTTTAAGAGAAAACAGCAAATGCAAGTTTTAGGCCAAAATGCATTGAAAGCAATGGAAATAACAAAAGCGCATACTTTGTGATATCTCCTCTTGTAGCAAACACAGACAGCTCAAAATTTCACTGGATGTGTTGAAGACCAAGACCCACAAATGTGATGTGAAATGGTTTTTCTCCCATGTTGCGTTTAAGAGAAAACAGCAAATGCACGTTTTAGGCCAAAATGCATTGAAAGCAATGGAAACAACAAAAGCGCATACTTTGTGTTATCTCCTCTTGTAGCAAACACAGACAGCTCAAAATTTCACTGGATGTGTTGAAGACCAAAACCCACAAATGTGATGTGAAATGGTTTTTCTCCCATGTTGCATTTAAGAGAAAACAGCAAATGCACGTTTTAGGCCAAAATGCATTGAAAGCAATGGAAATAACAAAAGCGCATACTTTCTGATATCTCCTCTTGTAGCAAACACAGACAGCTCAAAATTTCACTGGATGTGTTGAAGACCAAGACCCACAAATGTGATGTGAAATGGTTTTTCTCCCATGTTGCGTTTAAGAGAAAACAGCAAATGCTCGTTTTAGGCCAAAATGCATTGAAAGCAATGAAAACAACAAAAGCGCATACTTTGTGATATCTCCTCTAGTAGCAAACACAGACAGCTCAAAATTTCACTGGATGTGTTGAAGACCAAGACCCACAAATGTGATGTGAAATGGTTTTTCTCCCATGTTGCGTTTAAGAGAAAACAGCAAATGCACGTTTTAGGCCAAAATGCATTGAAAGCAATGAAAACAAAAAAAGCGCATACTTTGTGATATCTCCTCTTGTAGCAAACACAGACAGCTCAAAATTTCACTGGATGTGTTGAAGACCAAGACCCACAAATGTGATGTGAAATGGTTTTTCTCCCATGTTGCGTTTAAGAGAAAACAGCAAATGCACGTTTTAGGCCAAAATGCATTGAAAGCAATGAAAACAACAAAAGCGCATACTTTGTGATATCTCCTCTTGTAGCAAACACAGACAGCTCAAAATTTCACTGGATGTGTTGAAGACCAAGACCCACAAATGTGATGTGAAATGGTTTTTCTCCCATGCTGCGTTTAAGAGAAAACAGCAAATGCACGTTTTAGGCCAAAATGCATTGAAAGCAATGGAAACAACAAAAGCGCATACTTTGTGATATCTCCTCTTGTAGCAAACACAGAAAGCTCAAAATTTCACTGGATGTGTTGAAGACAAAGACCCACAAATGTGATGTGAAATGGTTTTTCTCCCATGTTGCGTTTAAGAGAAAACAGCAAATGCACGTTTTAGGCCAAAATGCATTGAAAGCAATGAAAACAACAAAAGCGCATACTTTGTGATATCTCCTCTTGTAGCAAACACAGACAGCTCAAAATTTCACTGGATGTGTTGAAGACCAAGACCCACAAATGTGATGTGAAATGGTTTTTCTCCCATGTTGCGTTTAAGAGAAAACAGCAAATGCACGTTTTAGGCCAAAATGCATTGAAAGCAATGAAAACAACAAAAGCGCATACTTTGTGATATCTCCTCTTGTAGCAAACACAGACAGCTCAAAATTTCACTGGATGTGTTGAAGACCAAGACCCACAAATGTGATGTGAAATGGTTTTTCTCCCATGCTGCGTTTAAGAGAAAACAGCAAATGCACGTTTTAGGCCAAAATGCATTGAAAGCAATGGAAACAACAAAAGCGCATACTTTGTGATATCTCCTCTTGTAGCAAACACAGAAAGCTCAAAATTTCACTGGATGTGTTGAAGACCAAGACCCACAAATGTGATGTGAAATGGTTTTTCTCCCATGTTGCGTTTAAGAGAAAACAGCAAATGCACGTTTTAGGCCAAAATGCTTTGAAAGCAATGGAAACAACAAAAGTGCATACTTTGTGTTATCTCCTCTTGTAGCAAACACAGACAGCTCAAAATTTCACTGGATGTGTTGAAGACCAAAACCCACAAATGTGATGTGAAATGGTTTTTCTCCCATGTTGCATTTAAGAGAAAACAGCAAATGCAAGTTTTAGGCCAAAATGCATTGAAAGCAATGGAAATAACAAAAGTGCATACTTTGTGATATCTCCTCTTGTAGCAAACACAGACAGCTCAAAATTTCACTGGATGTGTTGAAGACCAAGACCCACAAATGTGATGTGAAATGGTTTTTCTCCCATGTTGCGTTTGAGAGAAAACAGCAAATGCACGTTTTAGGCCAAAATGCATTGAAAGCAATGGAAACACAAAAGCGCATACTTTGTGTTATCTCCTCTTGTAGCAAACACAGACAGCTCAAAATTTCACTGGATGTGTTGAAGACCAAAACCCACAAATGTGATGTGAAATGGTTTTTCTCCCATGCTGCGTTTAAGAGAAAACAGCAAATGCAAGTTTTAGTCCAAAATGCATTGAAAGCAATGGAAATAACAAAAGCACATACTTTGTGATATCTCCTCTTGTAGCAAACACAGACAGCTCAAAATTTCACTGGATGTGTTGAAGACCAAGACCCACAAATGTGATGTGAAATGGTTTTTCTCCCATGTTGCGTTTAAGAGAAAACAGCAAATGCACGTTTTAGGCCAAAATGCATTGAAAGCAATGGAAACAACAAAAGCGCATACTTTGTGTTATCTCCTCTTGTAGCAAACACAGACGGCTCAAAATTTCACTGGATGTGTTGAAGACCAAAACCCACAAATGTGATGTGAAATGGTTTTTCTCCCATGTTGCATTTAAGAGAAAACAGCAAATGCACGTTTTAGGCCAAAATGCATTGAAAGCAATGGAAATAACAAAAGCGCATACTTTCTGATATCTCCTCTTGTAGCAAACACAGACAGCTCAAAATTTCACTGGATGTGTTGAAGACCAAGACCCACAAATGTGATGTGAAATGGTTTTTCTCCCATATTGCGTTTAAGAGAAAACAGCAAATGCACGTTTTAGGCCAAAATGCATTGAAAGCAATGAAAACAACAAAAGCGCATACTTTGTGATATCTCCTCTTGTAGCAAACACAGACAGCTCAAAATTTCACTGGATGTGTTGAAGACCAAGACCCACAAATGTGATGTGAAATGGTTTTTCTCCCATGCTGCGTTTAAGAGAAAACAGCAAATGCACGTTTTAGGCCAAAATGCATTGAAAGCAATGGAAACAACAAAAGCGCATACTTTGTGTTATCTCCTCTTGTAGCAAACACAGACAGCTCAAAATTTCACTTGATGTGTTGAAGACCAAAACCCACAAATGTGATGTGAAATGGTTTTTCTCCCATGTTGCGTTTAAGAGAAAACAGCAAATGCAAGTTTTAGGCCAAAATGCATTGAAAGCAATGGAAATAACAAAAGCGCATACTTTGTGATATCTCCTCTTGTAGCAAACACAGACAGCTCAAAATTTCACTGGATGTGTTGAAGACCAAGACCCACAAATGTGATGTGAAATGGTTTTTCTCCCATGTTGCGTTTAAGAGAAAACAGCAAATGCATGTTTTAGGCCAAAATGCATTGAAAGCAATGAAAACAACAAAAGAGCATACTTTGTGATATCTCCTCTTGTAGCAAACACAGACAGCTCAAAATTTCACTGGATGTGTTGAAGACCAAGACCCACAAATGTGATGTGAAATGGTTTTTCTCCCATGCTGCGTTTAAGAGAAAACAGCAAATGCTCGTTTTAGGCCAAAATGCATTGAAAGCAATGAAATCAACAAAAGCGCATACTTTGTGATATCTCCTCTTGTAGCAAACACAGACAGCTCAAAATTTCACTGGATGTGTTGAAGACCAAGACCCACAAATGTGATGTGAAATGGTTTTTCTCCCATGTTGCGTTTAAGAGAAAACAGCAAATGCACGTTTTAGGCCAAAATGCATTGAAAGCAATGGAAACACAAAAGCGCATACTTTGTGTTATCTCCTCTTGTAGCAAACACAGACAGCTCAAAATTTCACTGGATGTGTTGAAGACCAAGACCCACAAATGTGATGTGAAATGGTTTTTCTCCCATGTTGCGTTTAAGAGAAAACAGCAAATGCAAGTTTTAGGCCAAAATGCATTGAAAGCAATGGAAATAACAAAAGCACATACTATGTGATATCTCCTCTTGTAGCAAACACAGACAGCTCAAAATTTCACTGGATGTGTTGAAGACCAAGACCCACAAATGTGATGTGAAATGGTTTTTCTCCCATGTTGCGTTTAAGAGAAAACAGCAAATGCTCGTTTTAGGCCAAAATGCATTGAAAGCAATGAAAACAACAAAAGCGCATACTTTGTGATATCTCCTCTAGTAGCAAACACAGACAGCTCAAAATTTCACTGGATGTGTTGAAGACCAAGACCCACAAATGTGATGTGAAATGGTTTTTCTCCCATGTTGCGTTTAAGAGAAAACAGCAAATGCACGTTTTAGGCCAAAATGCATTGAAAGCAATGAAAACAACAAAAGCGCATACTTTGTGATATCTCCTCTTGTAGCAAACACAGACAGCTCAAAATTTCACTGGATGTGTTGAAGACCAAGACCCACAAATGTGATGTGAAATGGTTTTTCTCCCATGTTGCGTTTAAGAGAAAACAGCAAATGCATGTTTTAGGCCAAAATGCAATGAAAGCAATGAAAACAACAAAAGCGCATACTTTGTGATATCTCCTCTTGTAGCAAACACAGACAGCTCAAAATTTCACTGGATGTGTTGAAGACCAAGACCCACAAATGTGATGTGAAATGGTTTTTCTCCCATGCTGCGTTTAAGAGAAAACAGCAAATGCACGTTTTAGGCCAAAATGCATTGAAAGCAATGGAAACAACAAAAGCGCATACTTTGTGATATCTCCTCTTGTAGCAAACACAGAAAGCTCAAAATTTCACTGGATGTGTTGAAGACCAAGACCCACAAAGGTGATGTGAAATGGTTTTTCTCCCATGTTGCGTTTAAGAGAAAACAGCAAATGCACGTTTTAGGCCAAAATGCATTGAAAGCAATGGAAACAACAAAAGCGCATACTTTGTGTTATCTCCTCTTGTAGCAAACACAGACAGCTCAAAATTTCACTGGATGTGTTGAAGACCAAAACCCACAAATGTGATGTGAAATGGTTTTTCTCCCATGTTGCGTTTGAGAGAAAACAGCAAATGCACGTTTTAGGCCAAAATGCATTGAAAGCAATGGAAACACAAAAGCGCATACTTTGTGTTATCTCCTCTTGTAGCAAACACAGACAGCTCAAAATTTCACTGGATGTGTTGAAGACCAAGACCCACAAATGTGATGTGAAATGGTTTTTCTCCCATGTTGCATTTAAGAGAAGACAGCAAATGCACGTTTTAGGCCAAAATGCATTGAAAGCAATGAAAACAACAAAAGCGCATACTTTGTGATATCTCCTCTTGTAGCAAACACAGACAGCTCAAAATTTCACTGGATGTGTTGAAGACCAAGACCCACAAATGTGATGTGAAATGGTTTTTCTCCCATGCTGCATTTAAGAGAAAACAGCAAATGCACGTTATAGGCCAAAATGCATTGAAAGCAATGGAAACAACAAAAGTGCATACTTTGTGATATCTCCTCTTGTAGCAAACACAGACAGCTCAAAATTTCACTGGATGTGTTGAAGACCAAGACCCACAAATGTGATGTGAAATGGTTTTTCTCCCATGTTGTGTTTAAGAGAAAACAGCAAATGCACGTTTTAGGCCAAAATGCATTGAAAGCAATGGAAACAACAAAAGCGCATACTTTGTGATATCTCCTCTTGTAGCAAACACAGACAGCTCAAAATTTCACTGGATGTGTTGAAGACCAAGACCCACAAATGTGATGTGAAATGGTGTTTCTCCCATGTTGCGTTTAAGAGAAAACGGCAAATGCATGTTTTAGGCCAAAATGCATTGAAAGCAATGAAAACAACAAAAGCGCATACTTTGTGATATCTCCTCTTGTAGCAAACACAGACAGCTCAAAATTTTACTGGATGTGTTGAAGACCAAGACCCACAAATGTGATGTGAAATGGTTTTTCTCCCATGCTGCGTTTAAGAGAAAACAGCAAATGCTCGTTTTAGGCCAAAATGCATTGAAAGCAATGAAATCAACAAAAGCGCATACTTTGTGATATCTCCTCTTGTAGCAAACACAGACAGCTCAAAATTTCACTGGATGTGTTGAAGACCAAGACCCACAAATGTGATGTGAAATGGTTTTTCTCCCATGTTGCGTTTAAGAGAAAACAGCAAATGCACGTTTTAGGCCAAAATGCATTGAAAGCAATGGAAACACAAAAGCGCATACTTTGTGTTATCTCCTCTTGTAGCAAACACAGACAGCTCAAAATTTCACTGGATGTGTTGAAGACCAAAACCCACAAATGTGATGTGAAATGGTTTTTCTCCCATGCTGCGTTTAAGAGAAAACAGCAAATGCAAGTTTTAGGCCAAAATGCATTGAAAGCAATGGAAATAACAAAAGCGCATACTTTGTGATATCTCCTCTTGTAGCAAACACAGACAGCTCAAAATTTCACTGGATGTGTTGAAGACCAAGACCCACAAATGTGATGTGAAATGGTTTTTCTCCCATGTTGCGTTTAAGAGAAAACAGCAAATGCTCGTTTTAGGCCAAAATGCATTGAAAGCAATGAAAACAACAAAAGCGCATACTTTGTGATATCTCCTCTAGTAGCAAACACAGACAGCTCAAAATTTCACTGGATGTGTTGAAGACCAAGACCCACAAATGTGATGTGAAATGGTTTTTCTCCCATGTTGCGTTTAAGAGAAAACAGCAAATGCACGTTTTAGGCCAAAATGCATTGAAAGCAATGAAAACAACAAAAGCGCATACTTTGTGATATCTCCTCTTGTAGCAAACACAGACAGCTCAAAATTTCACTGGATGTGTTGAAGACCAAGACCCACAAATGTGATGTGAAATGGTTTTTCTCCCATGTTGCGTTTAAGAGAAAACAGCAAATGCACGTTTTAGGCCAAAATGCATTGAAAGCAATGGAAACACAAAAGCGCATACTTTGTGTTATCTCCTCTTGTAGCAAACACAGACAGCTCAAAATTTCACTGGATGTGTTGAAGACCAAGACCCACAAATGTGATGTGAAATGGTTTTTCTCCCATGCTGCGTTTAAGAGAAAACAGCAAATGCAAGTTTTAGGCCAAAATGCATTGAAAGCAATGGAAATAACAAAAGCGCATACTTTGTGATATCTCCTCTTGTAGCAAACACAGACAGCTCAAAATTTCACTGGATGTGTTGAAGACCAAGACCCACAAATGTGATGTGAAATGGTTTTTCTCCCATGTTGCGTTTAAGAGAAAACAGCAAATGCTCGTTTTAGGCCAAAATGCATTGAAAGCAATGAAAACAACAAAAGCGCATACTTTGTGATATCTCCTCTAGTAGCAAACACAGACAGCTCAAAATTTCACTGGATGTGTTGAAGACCAAGACCCACAAATGTGATGTGAAATGGTTTTTCTCCCATGTTGCGTTTAAGAGAAAACAGCAAATGCACGTTTTAGGCCAAAATGCATTGAAAGCAATGAAAACAACAAAAGCGCATACTTTGTGATATCTCCTCTTGTAGCAAACACAGACAGCTCAAAATTTCACTGGATGTGTTGAAGACCAAGACCCACAAATGTGATGTGAAATGGTTTTTCTCCCATGTTGCGTTTAAGAGAAAACAGCAAATGCATGTTTTAGGCCAAAATGCAATGAAAACAATGAAAACAACAAAAGCGCATACTTTGTGATATCTCCTCTTGTAGCAAACACAGACAGCTCAAAATTTCACTGGATGTGTTGAAGACCAAGACCCACAAATGTGATGTGAAATGGTTTTTCTCCCATGCTGCGTTTAAGAGAAAACAGCAAATGCACGTTTTAGGCCAAAATGCATTGAAAGCAATGGAAACAACAAAAGCGCATACTTTGTGATATCTCCTCTTGTAGCAAACACAGAAAGCTAAAAATTTCACTGGATGTGTTGAAGACCAAGACCCACAAAGGTGATGTGAAATGGTTTTTCTCCCATGTTGCGTTTAAGAGAAAACAGCAAATGCACGTTTTAGGCCAAAATGCATTGAAAGCAATGGAAACAACAAAAGCGCATACTTTGTGTTATCTCCTCTTGTAGCAAACACAGACAGCTCAAAATTTCACTGGATGTGTTGAAGACCAAAACCCACAAATGTGATGTGAAATGGTTTTTCTCCCATGTTGCGTTTGAGAGAAAACAGCAAATGCACGTTTTAGGCCAAAATGCATTGAAAGCAATGGAAACACAAAAGCGCATACTTTGTGTTATCTCCTCTTGTAGCAAACACAGACAGCTCAAAATTTCACTGGATGTGTTGAAGACCAAGACCCACAAATGTGATGTGAAATGGTTTTTCTCCCATGCTGCATTTAAGAGAAAACAGCAAATGCACGTTTTAGGCCAAAATGCATTGAAAGCAATGGAAACAACAAAAGCGCATACTTTGTGATATCTCCTCTTGTAGCAAACACAGACAGCTCAAAATTTCACTGGATGTGTTGAAGACCAAGACCCACAAATGTGATGTGAAATGGTTTTTCTCCCATGTTGTGTTTAAGAGAAAACAGCAAATGCACGTTTTAGGCCAAAATGCATTGAAAGCAATGGAAACAACAAAAGCGCATACTTTGTGATATCTCCTCTTGTAGCAAACACAGACAGCTCAAAATTTCACTGGATGTGTTGAAGACCAAGACCCACAAATGTGATGTGAAATGGTTTCTCTCCCATGTTGCGTTTAAGAGAAAACGGCAAATGCATGTTTTAGGCCAAAATGCATTGAAAGCAATGAAAACAACAAAAGCGCATACTTTGTGATATCTCCTCTTGTAGCAAACACAGACAGCTCAAAATTTCACTGGATGTGTTGAAGACCAAGACCCACAAATGTGATGTGAAATGGTTTTTCTCCCATGCTGCATTTAAGAGAAAACAGCAAATGCTCGTTTTAGGCCAAAATGCATTGAAAGCAATGAAATCAACAAAAGCGCATACTTTGTGATATCTCCTCTTGTAGCAAACACAGACAGCTCAAAATTTCACTGGATGTGTTGAAGACCAAGACCCACAAATGTGATGTGAAATGGTTTTTCTCCCATGTTGTGTTTAAGAGAAAACAGCAAATGCACGTTTTAGGCCAAAATGCATTGAAAGCAATGGAAACACAAAAGCGCATACTTTGTGTTATCTCCTCTTGTAGCAAACACAGACAGCTCAAAATTTCACTGGATGTGTTGAAGACCAAAACCCACAAATGTGATGTGAAATGGTTTTTCTCCCATGCTGCGTTTAAGAGAAAACAGCAAATGCAAGTTTTAGGCCAAAATGCATTGAAAGCAATGGAAATAACAAAAGCGCATACTTTGTGATATCTCCTCTTGTAGCAAACACAGACAGCTCAAAATTTCACTGGATGTGTTGAAGACCAAGACCCACAAATGTGATGTGAAATGGTTTTTCTCCCATGTTGCGTTTAAGAGAAAACAGCAAATGCTCGTTTTAGGCCAAAATGCATTGAAAGCAATGAAAACAACAAAAGCGCATACTTTGTGATATCTCCTCTAGTAGCAAACACAGACAGCTCAAAATTTCACTGGATGTGTTGAAGACAAAGACCCACAAATGTGATGTGAAATGGTTTTTCTCCCATGTTGCGTTTAAGAGAAAACAGCAAATGCACGTTTTAGGCCAAAATGCATTGAAAGCAATGAAAACAACAAAAGCGCATACTTTGTGATATCTCCTCTTGTAGCAAACACAGACAGCTCAAAATTTCACTGGATGTGTTGAAGACCAAGACCCACAAATGTGATGTGAAATGGTTTTTCTCCCATTTTGCGTTTAAGAGAAAACAGCAAATGCACGTTTTAGGCCAAAATGCATTGAAAGCAATGAAAACAACAAAAGCGCATACTTTGTGATATCTCCTCTTGTAGCAAACACAGACAGCTCAAAATTTCACTGGATGTGTTGAAGACCAAGACCCACAAATGTGATGTGAAATGGTTTTTCTCCCATGCTGCGTTTAAGAGAAAACAGCAAATGCACGTTTTAGGCCAAAATGCATTGAAAGCAATGGAAACAACAAAAGCGCATACTTTGTGATATCTCCTCTTGTAGCAAACACAGACAGCTCAAAATTTCACTGGATGTGTTGAAGACCAAGACCCACAAATGTGATGTGAAATGGTTTTTCTCCCATGCTGCGTTTAAGAGAAAACAGCAAATGCACGTTTTAGGCCAAAATGCTTTGAAAGCAATGGAAACAACAAAAGCGCATACTTTGTGTTATCTCCTCTTGTAGCAAACACAGACAGCTCAAAATTTCACTGGATGTGTTGAAGACCAAAACCCACAAATTTGATGTGAAATGGTTTTTCTCCCATGTTGCATTTAAGAGAAAACAGCAAATGCAAGTTTTAGGCCAAAATGCATTGAAAGCAATGGAAATAACAAAAGTGCATACTTTGTGATATCTCCTCTTGTAGCAAACACAGACAGCTCAAAATTTCACTGGATGTGTTGAAGACCAAGACCCACAAATGTGATGTGAAATGGTTTTTCTCCCATGTTGCGTTTGAGAGAAAACAGCAAATGCACGTTTTAGGCCAAAATGCATTGAAAGCAATGGAAACACAAAAGCGCATACTTTGTGTTATCTCCTCTTGTAGCAAACACAGACAGCTCAAAATTTCACTGGATGTGTTGAAGACCAAAACCCACAAATGTGATGTGAAATGGTTTTTCTCCCATGCTGCGTTTAAGAGAAAACAGCAAATGCAAGTTTTAGGCCAAAATGCATTGAAAGCAATGGAAATAACAAAAGCGCATACTTTGTGATATCTCCTCTTGTAGCAAACACAGACAGCTCAAAATTTCACTGGATGTGTTGAAGACCAAGACCCACAAATGTGATGTGAAATGGTTTTTCTCCCATGCTGCGTTTAAGAGAAAACAGCAAATGCTCGTTTTAGGCCAAAATGCATTGAAAGCAATGAAATCAACAAAAGCGCATACTTTGTGATATCTCCTCTTGTAGCAAACACAGACAGCTCAAAATTTCACTGGATGTGTTGAAGACCAAGACCCACAAATGTGATGTGAAATGGTTTTTCTCCCATGTTGCGTTTAAGAGAAAACAGCAAATGCACGTTTTAGGCCAAAATGCATTGAAAGCAATGGAAACACAAAAGCACATACTTTGTGTTATCTCCTCTTGTAGCAAACACAGACAGCTCAAAATTTCACTGGATGTGTTGAAGACCAAAACCCACAAATTTGATGTGAAATGTTTTTTCTCCCATGTTGCATTTAAGAGAAAACAGCAAATGCAAGTTTTAGGCCAAAATGCATTGAAAGCAATGGAAATAACAAAAGTGCATACTTTGTGATATCTCCTCTTGTAGCAAACACAGACAGCTCAAAATTTCACTGGATGTGTTGAAGACCAAGACCCACAAATGTGATGTGAAATGGTTTTTCTCCCATGTTGCGTTTGAGAGAAAACAGCAAATGCACGTTTTAGGCCAAAATGCATTGAAAGCAATGGAAACACAAAAGCGCATACTTTGTGTTATCTCCTCTTGTAGCAAACACAGACAGCTCAAAATTTCACTGGATGTGTTGAAGACCAAAACCCACAAATGTGATGTGAAATGGTTTTTCTCCCATGCTGCGTTTAAGAGAAAACAGCAAATGCAAGTTTTAGGCCAAAATGCATTGAAAGCAATGGAAATAACAAAAGCGCATACTTTGTGATATCTCATCTTGTAGCAAACACAGACAGCTCAAAATTTCACTGGATGTGTTGAAGACCAAGACCCACAAATGTGATGTGAAATGGTTTTTCTCCCATGCTGCGTTTAAGAGAAAACAGCAAATGCTCGTTTTAGGCCAAAATGCATTGAAAGCAATGAAATCAACAAAAGCGCATACTTTGTGATATCTCCTCTTGTAGCAAACACAGACAGCTCAAAATTTCACTGGATGTGTTGAAGACCAAGACCCACAAATGTGATGTGAAATGGTTTTTCTCCCATGTTGCGTTTAAGAGAAAACAGCAAATGCACGTTTTAGGCCAAAATGCATTGAAAGCAATGGAAACACAAAAGCGCATACTTTGTGTTATCTCCTCTTGTAGCAAACACAGACAGCTCAAAATTTCACTGGATGTGTTGAAGACCAAAACCCACAAATGTGATGTGAAATGGTTTTTCTCCCATGCTGCGTTTAAGAGAAAACAGCAAATGCAAGTTTTAGGCCAAAATGCATTGAAAGCAATGGAAATAACAAAAGCGCATACTTTGTGATATCTCCTCTTGTAGCAAACACAGACAGCTCAAAATTTCACTGGATGTGTTGAAGACCAAGACCCACAAATGTGATGTGAAATGGTTTTTCTCCCATGTTGCGTTTAAGAGAAAACAGCAAATGCACGTTTTAGGCCAAAATGCTTTGAAAGCAATGGAAACAACAAAAGCGCATACTTTGTGTTATCTCCTCTTGTAGCAAACACAGACAGCTCAAAATTTCACTGGATGTGTTGAAGACCAAAACCCACAAATTTGATGCGAAATGGTTTTTCTCCCATGTTGCATTTAAGAGAAAACAGCAAATGCAAGTTTTAGGCCAAAATGCATTGAAAGCAATGGAAATAACAAAAGTGCATACTTTGTGATATCTCCTCTTGTAGCAAACACAGACAGCTCAAAATTTCACTGGATGTGTTGAAGACCAAGACCCACAAATGTGATGTGAAATGGTTTTTCTCCCATGTTGCGTTTGAGAGAAAACAGCAAATGCACGTTTTAGGCCAAAATGCATTGAAAGCAATGGAAACACAAAAGCGCATACTTTGTGTTATCTCCTCTTGTAGCAAACACAGACAGCTCAAAATTTCACTGGATGTGTTGAAGACCAAAACCCACAAATGTGATGTGAAATGGTTTTTCTCCCATGCTGCGTTTAAGAGAAAACAGCAAATGCAAGTTTTAGGCCAAAATGCATTGAAAGCAATGGAAATAACAAAAGCGCATACTTTGTGATATCTCCTCTTGTAGCAAACACAGACAGCTCAAAATTTCACTGGATGTGTTGAAGACCAAGACCCACAAATGTGATGTGAAATGGTTTTTCTCCCATGTTGCGTTTAAGAGAAAACAGCAAATGCACGTTTTAGGCCAAAATGCATTGAAAGCATTGGAAACAACAAAAGCGCATACTTTGTGTTATCTCCTCTTGTAGCAAACACAGACAGCTCAAAATTTCACTGGATGTGTTGAAGACCAAGACCCACAAATGTGATGTGAAATGGTTTTTCTCCCATGTTGCGTTTAAGAGAAAACAGCAAATGCTCGTTTTAGGCCAAAATGCATTGAAAGCAATGAAAACAACAAAAGTGCATACTTTGTGATATCTCCTCTAGTAGCAAACACAGACAGCTCAAAATTTCACTGGATGTGTTGAAGACCAAGACCCACAAATGTGATGTGAAATGGTTTTTCTCCCATGTTGCGTTTAAGAGAAAACAGCAAATGCACGTTTTAGGCCAAAATGCATTGAAAGCAATGAAAACAACAAAAGCGCATACTTTGTGATATCTCCTCTTGTAGCAAACACAGACAGCTCAAAATTTCACTGGATGTGTTGAAGACCAAGACCCACAAATGTGATGTGAAATGGTTTTTCTCCCATGTTGCGTTTAAGAGAAAACAGCAAATGCACGTTTTAGGCCAAAATGCATTGAAAGCAATGAAAACAACAAAAGCGCATACTTTGTGATATCTCCTCTTGTAGCAAACACAGACAGCTCAAAATTTCACTGGATGTGTTGAAGACCAAGACCCACAAATGTGATGTGAAATGGTTTTTCTCCCATGCTGCGTTTAAGAGAAAACAGCAAATGCACGTTTTAGGCCAAAATGCATTGAAAGCAATGGAAACAACAAAAGCGCATACTTTGTGATATCTCCTCTTGTAGCAATCACAGAAAGCTCAAAATTTCACTGGATGTGTTAAAGACCAAGACCCACAAATGTGATGTGAAATGGTTTTTCTCCCATGTTGCGTTTAAGAGAAAACAGCAAATGCACGTTTTAGGCCAAAATGCTTTGAAAGCAATGGAAACAACAAAAGCGCATACTTTGTGTTATCTCCTCTTGTAGCAAACACAGACAGCTCAAAATTTCACTTGATGTGTTGAAGACCAAAACCCACAAATGTGATGTGAAATGGTTTTTCTCCCATGTTGCATTTAAGAGAAAACAGCAAATGCAAGTTTTAGGCCAAAATGCATTGAAAGCAATGGAAATAACAAAAGTGCATACTTTGTGATATCTCCTCTTGTAGCAAACACAGACAGCTCAAAATTTCACTGGATGTGTTGAAGACCAAGACCCACAAATGTGATGTGAAATGGTTTTTCTCCCATGTTGCGTTTGAGAGAAAACAGCAAATGCACGTTTTAGGCCAAAATGCATTGAAAGCAATGGAAACACAAAAGCGCATACTTTGTGTTATCTCCTCTTGTAGCAAACACAGACAGCTCAAAATTTCACTGGATGTGTTGAAGACCAAAACCCACAAATGTGATGTGAAATGGTTTTTCTCCCATGCTGCGTTTAAGAGAAAACAGCAAATGCAAGTTTTAGGCCAAAATGCATTGAAAGCAATGGAAATAACAAAAGCGCATACTTTGTGATATCTCCTCTTGTAGCAAACACAGACAGCTCAAAATTTCACTGGATGTGTTGAAGACCAAGACCCACAAATGTGATGTGAAATGGTTTTTCTCCCATGTTGCGTTTAAGAGAAAACAGCAAATGCACGTTTTAGGCCAAAATGCATTGAAAGCAATGGAAACAACAAATGCGCATACTTTGTGATATCTCCTCTTGTAGCAAACACAGACAGCTCAGAATTTCACTGGATGTGTTGAAGACCAAGACCCACAAATGTGATGTGAAATGGTTTTTCTCCCATGTTGCGTTTAAGAGAAAACAGCAAATGCATGTTTTAGGCCAAAATGCATTGATAGCAATGAAAACAACAAAAGCGCATACTTTGTGATATCTCCTCTTGTAGCAAACACAGACAGCTCAAAATTTCACTGGATGTGTTGAAGACCAAGACCCACAAATGTGATGTGAAATGGTTTTTCTCCCATGCTGCGTTTAAGAGAAAACAGCAAATGCTCGTTTTAGGCCAAAATGCATTGAAAGCAATGAAATCAACAAAAGCGCATACTTTGTGATATCTCCTCTTGTAGCAAACACAGACAGCTCAAAATTTCACTGGATGTGTTGAAGACCAAGACCCACAAATGTGATGTGAAATGTTTTTTCTCCCATGTTGCGTTTAAGAGAAAACAACAAATGCACATTTTAGGCCAAAATGCATTGAAAGCAATGGAAACACAAAAGCGCATACTTTGTGTTATCTCCTCTTATAGCAAACACAGACAGCTCAAAATTTCACTGGATGTGTTGAAGACCAAAACCCACAAATGTGATGTGAAATGGTTTTTCTCCCATGCTGCGTTTAAGAGAAAACAGTAAATGCAAGTTTTAGGCCAAAATGCATTGAAAGCAATGGAAATAACAAAAGCGCATACTTTGTGATATCTCCTCTTGTAGCAAACACAGACAGCTCAAAATTTCACTGGATGTGTTGAAGACCAAGACCCACAAATGTGATGTGAAATGGTTTTTCTCCCATGTTGCGTTTAAGAGAAAACAGCAAATGCTCGTTTTAGGCCAAAATGCATTGAAAGCAATGAAAACAACAAAAGTGCATACTTTGTGATATCTCCTCTAGTAGTAAACACAGACAGCTCAAAATTTCACTGGATGTGTTGAAGACCAAGACCCACAAATGTGATGTGAAATGGTTTTTCTCCCATGTTGCGTTTAAGAGAAAACAGCAAATGCACGTTTTAGGCCAAAATGCATTGAAAGCAATGAAAACAACAAAAGCGCATACTTTGTGATATCTCCTCTTGTAGCAAACACAGACAGCTCAAAATTTCACTGGATGTGTTGAAGACCAAGACCCACAAATGTGATGTGAAATGGTTTTTCTCCCATGTTGCGTTTAAGAGAAAACAGCAAATGCATGTTTTAGGCCAAAATGCATTGAAAGCAATGAAAACAACAAAAGTGCATACTTTGTGATATCTCCTCTTGTAGCAAACACAGACAGCTCAAAATTTCACTGGATGTGTTGAAGACCAAGACCCACAAATGTGATGTGAAATGGTTTTTCTCCCATGCTGAATTTAAGAGAAAACAGCAAATGCACGTTTTAGGCCAAAATGCATTGAAAGCAATGGAAACAACAAAAGCGCATACTTTGTGATATCTCCTCTTGTAGCAAACACAGAAAGCTCAAAATTTCACTGGATGTGTTGAAGACCAAGACCCACAAATGTGATGTGAAATGGTTTTTCTCCCATGTTGCGTTTAAGAGAAAACAGCAAATGCACGTTTTAGGCCAAAATGCATTGAAAGCAATGGAAACAACAAAAGTGCATACTTTGTGTTATCTCCTCTTGTAGCAAACACAGACAGCTCAAAATTTCACTGGATGTGTTGAAGACCAAAACCCACAAATGTGATGTGAAATGGTTTTTCTCCCATGTTGCGTTTAAGAGAAAACAGCAAATGCAAGTTTTAGGCCAAAATGCATTGAAAGCAATGGAAATAACAAAAGTGCATACTTTGTGATATCTCCTCTTGTAGCAAACACAGACAGCTCAAAATTTCACTGGATGTGTTGAAGACCAAGACCCACAAATGTGATGTGAAATGGTTTTTCTCCCATGTTGCGTTTGAGAGAAAACAGCAAATGCACGTTTTAGGCCAAAATGCATTGAAAGCAATGGAAACACAAAAGCGCATACTTTGTGTTATCTCCTCTTGTAGCAAACACAGACAGCTCAAAATTTCACTGGATGTGTTGAAGACCAAGACCCACAAATGTGATGTGAAATGGTTTTTCTCCCATGTTGCGTTTAAGAGAAAACAGCAAATGCTCGTTTTAGGCCAAAATGCATTGAAAGCAATGAAAACAACAAAAGCGCATACTTTGTGATATCTCCTCTAGTAGCAAACACAGACAGCTCAAAATTTCACTGGATGTGTTGAAGACCAAGACCCACAAATGTGATGTGAAATGGTTTTTCTCCCATGTTGCGTTTAAGAGAAAACAGCAAATGCACGTTTTAGGCCAAAATGCATTGAAAGCAATGAAAACAACAAAAGCGCATACTTTGTGATATCTCCTCTTGTAGCAAACACAGACAGCTCAAAATTTCACTGGATGTGTTGAAGACCAAGACCCACAAATGTGATGTGAAATGGTTTTTCTCCCATGTTGCGTTTAAGAGAAAACAGCAAATGCACGTTTTAGGCCAAAATGCATTGAAAGCAATGAAAACAACAAAAGCGCATACTTTGTGATATCTGCTCTTGTAGCAAACACAGACAGCTCAAAATTTCACTGGATGTGTTGAAGACCAAGACCCACAAATTTGATGTGAAATGGTTTTTCTCCCATGTTGCGTTTAAGAGAAAACAGCAAATGCACGTTTTAGGCCAAAATGCATTGAAAGCAATGGAAACAACAAATGCGCATACTTTGTGATATCTCCTCTTGTAGCAAACACAGACAGCTCAAAATTTCACTGGATGTGTTGAAGACCAAGACCCACAAATGTGATGTGAAATGGTTTTTCTCCCATGTTGCGTTTAAGAGAAAACAGCAAATGCAAGTTTTAGGCCAAAATGCATTGAAAGCAATGGAAATAACAAAAGTGCATACTTTGTGATATCTCCTCTTGTAGCAAACACAGACAGCTCAAAATTTCACTGGATGTGTTGAAGACCAAGACCCACAAATGTGATGTGAAATGGTTTTTCTCCCATGTTGCGTTTGAGAGAAAACAGCAAATGCATGTTTTAGGCCAAAATGCATTGAAAGCAATGGAAACACAAAAGCGCATACTTTGTGTTATCTCCTCTTGTAGCAAACACAGACAGCTCAAAATTTCACTGGATGTGTTGAAGACCAAAACCCACAAATGTGATGTGAAATGGTTTTTCTCCCATGCTGCGTTTAAGAGAAAACAGCAAATGCAAGTTTTAGGCCAAAATGCATTGAAAGCAATGGAAATAACAAAAGCGCATACTTTGTGATATCTCCTCTTGTAGCAAACACAGACAGCTCAAAATTTCACTGGATGTGTTGAAGACCAAGACCCACAAATGTGATGTGAAATGGTTTTTCTCCCATGTTGCGTTTAAGAGAAAACAGCAAATGCACGTTTTAGGCCAAAATGCATTGAAAGCAATGGAAACAACAAATGCGCATACTTTGTGATATCTCCTCTTGTAGCAAACACAGACAGCTCAGAATTTCACTGGATGTGTTGAAGACCAAGACCCACAAATGTGATGTGAAATGGTTTTTCTCCCATGTTGCGTTTAAGAGAAAACAGCAAATGCATGTTTTAGGCCAAAATGCATTGATAGCAATGAAAACAACAAAAGCGCATACTTTGTGATATCTCCTCTTGTAGCAAACACAGACAGCTCAAAATTTCACTGGATGTGTTGAAGACCAAGACCCACAAATGTGATGTGAAATGGTTTTTCTCCCATGCTGCGTTTAAGAGAAAACAGCAAATGCTCGTTTTAGGCCAAAATGCATTGAAAGCAATGAAATCAACAAAAGCGCATACTTTGTGATATCTCCTCTTGTAGCAAACACAGACAGCTCAAAATTTCACTGGATGTGTTGAAGACCAAGACCCACAAATGTGATGTGAAATGGTTTTTCTCCCATGTTGCGTTTAAGAGAAAACAACAAATGCACATTTTAGGCCAAAATGCATTGAAAGCAATGGAAACACAAAAGCGCATACTTTGTGTTATCTCCTCTTATAGCAAACACAGACAGCTCAAAATTTCACTGGATGTGTTGAAGACCAAAACCCACAAATGTGATGTGAAATGGTTTTTCTCCCATGCTGCGTTTAAGAGAAAACAGTAAATGCAAGTTTTAGGCCAAAATGCATTGAAAGCAATGGAAATAACAAAAGCGCATACTTTGTGATATCTCCTCTTGTAGCAAACACAGACAGCTCAAAATTTCACTGGATGTGTTGAAGACCAAGACCCACAAATGTGATGTGAAATGGTTTTTCTCCCATGTTGCGTTTAAGAGAAAACAGCAAATGCTCGTTTTAGGCCAAAATGCATTGAAAGCAATGAAAACAACAAAAGTGCATACTTTGTGATATCTCCTCTAGTAGTAAACACAGACAGCTCAAAATTTCACTGGATGTGTTGAAGACCAAGACCCACAAATGTGATGTGAAATGGTTTTTCTCCCATGTTGCGTTTAAGAGAAAACAGCAAATGCACGTTTTAGGCCAAAATGCATTGAAAGCAATGAAAACAACAAAAGCGCATACTTTGTGATATCTCCTCTTGTAGCAAACACAGACAGCTCAAAATTTCACTGGATGTGTTGAAGACCAAGACCCACAAATGTGATGTGAAATGGTTTTTCTCCCATGTTGCGTTTAAGAGAAAACAGCAAATGCATGTTTTAGGCCAAAATGCATTGAAAGCAATGAAAACAACAAAAGTGCATACTTTGTGATATCTCCTCTTGTAGCAAACACAGACAGCTCAAAATTTCACTGGATGTGTTGAAGACCAAGACCCACAAATGTGATGTGAAATGGTTTTTCTCCCATGCTGAATTTAAGAGAAAACAGCAAATGCACGTTTTAGGCCAAAATGCATTGAAAGCAATGGAAACAACAAAAGCGCATACTTTGTGATATCTCCTCTTGTAGCAAACACAGAAAGCTCAAAATTTCACTGGATGTGTTGAAGACCAAGACCCACAAATGTGATGTGAAATGGTTTTTCTCCCATGTTGCGTTTAAGAGAAAACAGCAAATGCACGTTTTAGGCCAAAATGCATTGAAAGCAATGGAAACAACAAAAGTGCATACTTTGTGTTATCTCCTCTTGTAGCAAACACAGACAGCTCAAAATTTCACTGGATGTGTTGAAGACCAAAACCCACAAATGTGATGTGAAATGGTTTTTCTCCCATGTTGCGTTTAAGAGAAAACAGCAAATGCAAGTTTTAGGCCAAAATGCATTGAAAGCAATGGAAATAACAAAAGTGCATACTTTGTGATATCTCCTCTTGTAGCAAACACAGACAGCTCAAAATTTCACTGGATGTGTTGAAGACCAAGACCCACAAATGTGATGTGAAATGGTTTTTCTCCCATGTTGCGTTTGAGAGAAAACAGCAAATGCACGTTTTAGGCCAAAATGCATTGAAAGCAATGGAAACACAAAAGCGCATACTTTGTGTTATCTCCTCTTGTAGCAAACACAGACAGCTCAAAATTTCACTGGATGTGTTGAAGACCAAGACCCACAAATGTGATGTGAAATGGTTTTTCTCCCATGTTGCGTTTAAGAGAAAACAGCAAATGCTCGTTTTAGGCCAAAATGCATTGAAAGCAATGAAAACAACAAAAGCGCATACTTTGTGATATCTCCTCTAGTAGCAAACACAGACAGCTCAAAATTTCACTGGATGTGTTGAAGACCAAGACCCACAAATGTGATGTGAAATGGTTTTTCTCCCATGTTGCGTTTAAGAGAAAACAGCAAATGCACGTTTTAGGCCAAAATGCATTGAAAGCAATGAAAACAACAAAAGCGCATACTTTGTGATATCTCCTCTTGTAGCAAACACAGACAGCTCAAAATTTCACTGGATGTGTTGAAGACCAAGACCCACAAATGTGATGTGAAATGGTTTTTCTCCCATGTTGCGTTTAAGAGAAAACAGCAAATGCACGTTTTAGGCCAAAATGCATTGAAAGCAATGAAAACAACAAAAGCGCATACTTTGTGATATCTGCTCTTGTAGCAAACACAGACAGCTCAAAATTTCACTGGATGTGTTGAAGACCAAGACCCACAAATTTGATGTGAAATGGTTTTTCTCCCATGTTGCGTTTAAGAGAAAACAGCAAATGCACGTTTTAGGCCAAAATGCATTGAAAGCAATGGAAACAACAAATGCGCATACTTTGTGATATCTCCTCTTGTAGCAAACACAGACAGCTCAAAATTTCACTGGATGTGTTGAAGACCAAGACCCACAAATGTGATGTGAAATGGTTTTTCTCCCATGTTGCGTTTAAGAGAAAACAGCAAATGCAAGTTTTAGGCCAAAATGCATTGAAAGCAATGGAAATAACAAAAGTGCATACTTTGTGATATCTCCTCTTGTAGCAAACACAGACAGCTCAAAATTTCACTGGATGTGTTGAAGACCAAGACCCACAAATGTGATGTGAAATGGTTTTTCTCCCATGTTGCGTTTAAGAGAAAACAGCAAATGCAAGTTTTAGGCCAAAATGCATTGAAAGCAATGGAAATAACAAAAGTGCATACTTTGTGATATCTCCTCTTGTAGCAAACACAGACAGCTCAAAATTTCACTGGATGTGTTGAAGACCAAGACCCACAAATGTGATGTGAAATGGTTTTTCTCCCATGTTGCGTTTGAGAGAAAACAGCAAATGCACGTTTTAGGCCAAAATGCATTGAAAGCAATGGAAACACAAAAGCGCATACTTTGTGTTATCTCCTCTTGTAGCAAACACAGACAGCTCAAAATTTCACTGGATGTGTTGAAGACCAAGACCCACAAATGTGATGTGAAATGGTTTTTCTCCCATGTTGCGTTTAAGAGAAAACAGCAAATGCTCGTTTTAGGCCAAAATGCATTGAAAGCAATGAAAACAACAAAAGCGCATACTTTGTGATATCTCCTCTAGTAGCAAACACAGACAGCTCAAAATTTCACTGGATGTGTTGAAGACCAAGACCCACAAATGTGATGTGAAATGGTTTTTCTCCCATGTTGCGTTTAAGAGAAAACAGCAAATGCACGTTTTAGGCCAAAATGCATTGAAAGCAATGAAAACAACAAAAGCGCATACTTTGTGATATCTCCTCTTGTAGCAAACACAGACAGCTCAAAATTTCACTGGATGTGTTGAAGACCAAGACCCACAAATGTGATGTGAAATGGTTTTTCTCCCATGTTGCGTTTAAGAGAAAACAGCAAATGCACGTTTTAGGCCAAAATGCATTGAAAGCAATGAAAACAACAAAAGCGCATACTTTGTGATATCTGCTCTTGTAGCAAACACAGACAGCTCAAAATTTCACTGGATGTGTTGAAGACCAAGACCCACAAATTTGATGTGAAATGGTTTTTCTCCCATTTTGCGTTTAAGAGAAAACAGCAAATGCACGTTTTAGGCCAAAATGCATTGAAAGCAATGGAAACAACAAAAGCGCATACTTTGTGTTATCTCCTCTTGTAGCAAACACAGACAGCTCAAAATTTCACTGGATGTGTTGAAGCCCAAAACCAACAAATGTGATGTGAAATGGTTTTTCTCCCATGTTGCGTTTGAGAGAAAACAGCAAATCCACGTTTTAGGCCAAAATGCATTGAAAGCAATGGAAACAACAAAAGCGCATACTTTGTGTTATCTCCTCTTGTAGCAAACACAGACAGCTCAAAATTTCACTGGATGTGTTGAAGACCAAAACCCACAAATGTGATGTGAAATGGTTTTTCTCCCATGCTGCGTTTAAGAGAAAACAGCAAATGCAAGTTTTAGGCCAAAATGCATTGAAAGCAATGGAAATAATAAAAGCGCATACTTTGTGATATCTCCTCTTGTAGCAAACACAGACAGCTCAAAATTTCACTGGATGTGTTGAAGACCAAGACCCACAAATGTGATGTGAAATGGTTTTTCTCCCATGTTGCGTTTAAGAGAAACCAGCAAATGCTCGTTTTATGCCAAAATGCATTGAAAGCAATGAAAACAACAAAAGCGCATACTTTGTGATATCTCCTCTTGTAGCAAACACAGACAGCTCAAAATTTCACTGGATGTGTTGAAGACCAAGACCCACAAATGTGATGTGAAATGGTTTTTCTCCCATGTTGTGTTTAAGAGAAAACAGCAAATGCACGTTTTAGGCCAAAATGCATTGAAAGCAATGGAAACAACAAAAGCGCATACTTTGTGATATCTCCTCTTGTAGCAAACACAGACAGCTCAAAATTTCACTGGATGTGTTGAAGACCAAGACCCACAAATGTGATGTGAAATGGTTTTTTCTCCCATGTTGCGTTTAAGAGAAAACAGCAAATGCACGTTTTAGGCCAAAATGCATTGAAAGCAATGAAAACAACAAAAGCACATACTTTTTGATATCTCCTCTTGTAGCAAACACAGACAGCTCAAAATTTCACTGGATGTGTTGAAGACCAAGACCCACAAATGTGATGTGAAATGGTTTTTCTCCCATGTTGCGTTTAAGAGAAAACAGCAAATGCTCGTTTTAGGTACATTCTAGACTATGTAGCACTATACACCATATTCTATGTACCACTATACTCCACATTCTAGACTATGTACCACTATACACCATATTCTATACTATGTACCACCTTTCACCATATTGTATACTATTTACCTCTATACACCATATTCTATACTATATACCACTATTAACCATATTATATACAATGTTCCACTTTACACCATATTCTATACTATATACACCTATACAGCTCTACCCCATATTCTATACTATGTACCACTATACACCATATTCTATACTATGAACCACTATACAGCTCTACACCATATTCTATACTATTTACCACTATACACCATATTCTATACTATGTACCACTATACACCTCCACACCATATTCAATTCTATATACCACTATACACCACATTCTATACTATGTACCACTATACACCATATTCTCTACTATGTACCACTATTCAGCTCTACACCACATTCTATACTATGTACCACTATACATCATATTCTGTGTACCACTAATCACCATATTCTAGACTATGTACAATTATACACCATATTCTATACTACGTACCTCTATACACCACATTCTATACTATGTACCACTATACACCATATTCTATACTTTGTGCCTCTATACACTATATTCTATACTATACACCACCATACACCACATTCTATACTATGTACCACTATACAGCTCTATACCACATTCTATACTATGTACCACTATACACCATATTCTATACTATGTACATCTATACAACATTTTCTATACTATGTACCACTTTACAGCTCTACACCACAATCTATACTATGTACCACTATACAGCTCTACACCACATTCTATACTATGTACCACTATACACCATATTCTATTCTATGTACCACTATACACCATATTCTATACTATGTACCACTATACACCACATTCTATACTATGTACCATTATACAGCTTTACACCACATTCTATACTATGTACCACTATACAACACATTCTATACTATGTACCATTATACAGCTCTACACCACATTCTATACTATGTACCTCTATACAGATCTACAATAAATTCTATACTATGTTCCACTATACACCACATTCTATACTATGTACCACTATACACCATATTCTATACTATGTACCTCTAAACACCATATTCTATACAATGTACCACTGTACACCATAATCTATACTATATACCACAATTCACCATATACTATACTATGTACCACTATACACCGTATTCCATACTATGTACCACTATGCACCATATTCTATACTATGTACCTCTATACACCATATTCTATACTATGTACCACTATACACCATATTCTATACTATGTACCACAATATAGCTCTACACCATATTCTATACTATGTACCACTGTACAGCACTACACCATATTCTATACTATGTACCACTATACAGCTCTACACCATATTCTATACAATGTACCACTATACACCATATTCTATACTATGTAACACTATACACCATATTCTATACTATGTACCACTATACAGCTCTGCAACACATTCTATACTATGTACCACTATTCAACTCTTCACCGTATTCTATACTATGTACTACTATACACCACATTCTAAACTATGTACCAATATACAGCTCTACACCATATACCACTATACACTAAATTCTATACTATGCACCACTACACCACACTCTATACTATGTACCACTATGCACCACTATACACCACATTCTGTACTTTGTACCACTATACACCATATTCTATACTATGTACCTCTATACACTATATTCTATACTATGTACCACTATACACCATATGCTATACTATGTACCACTATACAGCTCTACACCACATTGTATACTATATACCACTATACACCATATTCTATACTATGTAGCACTATACACCATATTCTATACTACGTACCACTATACAGCTCTACACCATATTCAATGCTATGTTTCACTATACACAATACTCTATACTATGCACCACTTTACAGCTCTACACCATATTCTATACTATATACCACTTTCCACCACATTCTATACTATGTACCACTATACACCATATTCTATACTATGTAACACGATAAACAACATACTATTCTATGTACCACTATACAGCTCTACACCATATTTTATACTATGTACCAAAATTCAGCTCTACACCGTGTTCTATACTATATACCACTATACACCATATTCTATACTGTGTACCACTATAAACGACATTCTATACTATATACCACGATACACCTTATTCTATACTATGTATCACTTAACACCACATTCTATACTATATACCACTATACAGCTCTATAACACATTTTATACTATGTTCCATTATACAGCTCTACACCACATTCTATACTATGTACCACGATACAACATATTCTATACTATGTACCACTATACAGCTCTTCATCACATTCTATACTATGTACCACTATACACCATATTCTATCCTATGAGCCACTATAAAGCTCTACACCACATTCTATACAATGTACCACAATACACTATATACTATGTACCACTATACACCATATTCTATACTATGTACCCCTATACACAATATTCTATACTATGTACCACTATACACCATATTCTATACTATATACCACTATACAGCTCTACCCCATATTCTATACCATGTACCACTATACACCTTATTCTATACTATGTACCACTATACACCATATTCTATACTATGTACCACAATACAGCTCTACATCATATTCTATATTATATACTACTAAACACTATATTCTATACTATGTACCACTTTACACCACATTCTATACTATGTACCACTATACACCATATTCTATACTATGAACCACTATACACCATATTCTATACTATGTACCACTATACATCTCTACACCACATTCTGTATTATATACCACTATACACCATATTCTATACTATGTAGCACTATACACCATATTCTATACTACGTACCACTAAACATCTCTACACCATATTCTATGTTTTGTATCACTATACACAATACTCTATACTATGCACCACTGTACAGCTATACACCATATTCTATACTATATACCACTATACACCCTATTGTATACTATGTACCACTATACAGCTCCACACTATATTCTATTCTATGTACCACTATACAGCTCTACACCATATTATATACTATGTACCACTGTACAGCTCTACACCACATTCTATATTATGTACCACTATACACCATATTCTAAACTATGTACCACTTAACACCATATTCTATACTATGTACATCTATACACCATATTCTATACTATGTACCTCTATACACCATATTCTATACTATATACCACTGTACACCATATTCTATACTATGTACCACCATAAACCATATTCTATACTAAAAACAACTATATAGCTCACCCCATATTCTATACTATGTACTACTATACACCATTTTATATGCTATGAACCACTATACAGCTCTACACCATATTCTATATTATATATCACTATACACCATATTCTGTACTATGTACCACTATTCACCTCTACACCATATTCTATACTATGTACCACTATACATCTGTATACCACATTCTATACTATGTACCACTATACAGCTCTAAACCATATTCTATACTATATACTACTATGCACCACATTCTATACTATGCACTATACACCATATTCTATAAAATGTAACACTGTACACCACATTCTATACTATGTACCATTATACAGCTCTACACCACATTATATACTATGTACCACTATACAGCTCTACACCACTTTCTATACTATGTACCACTGTACACCATATTCTATACTATATACCTCTATACACCACATTCTAGACTATATACCACTATACACCATATTCTATACTATGTACCACTATACAGCTCTACACCACATTCTTAACTATGTACCACTATACACCATATTCTATGTACCACTATACACCACATTCTATAATATGTTCCAATATACACCATATTCTATACTATGTACCACAATATAGCTCTACAATAAATTCTATACTATGTACCACTATACACCACATTCTATACTATGTACCACTATACACCATATTCTATACTATGTACCTCTATACACCATATTCTATACTATGTACCACTATACACCACATTCTATACTATGTACCACTATACACCATATTCTATACTATGTACCTCTATACACCATATTCTATACTATGTATCACAATACACCATATTCTATACTATGTACCACTATACACCGTATTCTATACTATGTACCACTATACACACCATATTCTATACTATGTACCTTTATACACCATTTTCTATACAACGTACCACTATACACCGTATTCTATGCTGTGTAGCACAATACAGTTCTACACCATATTCTATACTATGTACCACTATACAGCACTTCGCCATATTCTATACTATGTACCACTATACACCATATTCTATACTATGTAGCACTATGCACCATATTCTATACTATGTTCGTCTATACACCATATTCTATACTATGTACCACTATACACCATATTCTATACTATGCACCACAATACACCATATTCTATACTATGTACCTCTATACACCATATTCTATACTATATACCACTATACACCATATTCTATGCTATGTACCACTATACACCATATTCTATACTATAAACAACTATATAGCTCTACCCCATATTCTATACTATGCACCACTATACAGCTCTACACCATATTCTATACTATATACCACTATACACCATATTCTATACTATGTACCTCTATAAACCATATTCTATAAAATGTACCTCTATACAACATATTCTATACTATATACCACTATACACCATATTCTATACTATGTATCACAATACACCATATTCTATACTATGTACCACTATACACGTATTCTATACTATGTACCACTATACAAAAAATATCTATACTATGTACCTCTATACACCATTTTCTATACTACGTACCACTATACACCATATTCTATGCTGTGTAGCACAATACAGTTCTACACCATATTCTATACTATGTACCACTATGTAGCACTTCGCCATATTCTATACTATGTACCACTATACACCATATTCTATACTATGTAGCACTATACACCATATTCTATACTATATTCGTCTATACACCATATTCTATACTATGCACGACAATACACCATATTCTATACTATATACCACTATTCACAATATTCTATACTATGTACCACTATACACCATATTCTATAAAATGTACCAATATACACCATATTCTATACTATGCACCACAATACACCATATTCTATACTATGTACCTCTATACACCATATTCTATACTATGTACCACTATACACCATATTCTATAAAATGTAACACTATACACCACATTCTATACTATGTACCACTATACAGCTCTACACCAAATTCTATACTATGTACCACTATACAGCTCTACACCATATTCTATACAATGCACAACATTACACCATATTCTATACTATATACCACTATACACCATATTCTATACTATGCACCACTATACACCATATTCTATAAAATGTACCACTATACACCATATTCTATACTATGCACCACAATATACCATATTCTATACTATGTACCTCTATAAACCATATTCTATACTATGTAACACTATACACCATATTCTATAAAATGTAACACTATACACCACATTTTATACTATGTACCATTATACAGCTCTACACCAAATTCTATAATATGTACCACTATACAGCTCTACACCATTTTCTATACTATGAACTACTATACAGCTCTACACCATATTCTATACTATGAACTACTATACAGCTCTACACCATATTCTATACTATATACCACTATACTACATATTCTATACTATGTACCACTATACACCATATTCTATAAAATGTAACACTATACACCACATTCTATACTATGTACCACTATACAGCTCTACACCAAATTCTATACTTTGTACCACTATATAGCTCTTCACCACATTCTATACTATGTACCACTATACAGCTCTACACCATATACCACTTTACACCACATTCTATTCTATGTACCACTAAACAACATTCTATACTATTTACCACTATGTTCCACTATACACCACATTCTATAATATGTACAACTATACACCATATTCTATAATATGTACCTCTATACACCATATTCTATACTATGTACCACTATTCACCATATTCTATACTTTGTACCACTATACAGCTCTACACCGCATTCTGTACTATATACCACTATACACCATAGTCTATACTATGTAGCACTATAAACCATATTCTATACTATGTACCACTATACATCTCTACACCATATTCTATGCTATGTATCACTATACGCAATACTCTATACTATGCACCACTGTACAGCTATACACCATATTCTATACTATATACCACTTTACACCCTATTGTATACTATGTACCACTATACAGCTCTACACCATATTCTATTCTATGTACCACTATACAGCTCTACACCATATTCTATAACATATGCCACTATACACCATATTCTAGACTGTGTACCACTTAACACCATATTCTATACTATGTACATCTATACACCATATTCTATACTATGTACCTCTATACACCATATTCTATACTATATACCACTATACACCATATTCTATACTATGTACCACTATAAACCATATTCTGTACTATAAACAACTATATAGCTCACCCCATATTCTATACTATGTACTACTATACACCATTTTCTATACTATGAACCACTATACAGCTCTACACCATATTCTTTACTATATACCACTATACACCATAATCTTTACTATGTACCACTATTCACCTCTACACAATATTCTATTCTATGTACCACTATGCAGCTGTAAATCACATTCTATACTATGTACAACAATACAGCTCTACACCATATTCTATACTATATACTACTATACACCAGATTCTATACTATGTAACACTATACACCATATTCTATTCTATGTACCACTATACACCACATTCTATACTATGTACCATTATACAGCTTTACACCACAATATAGACTATGTACCACTATACAACATATTCTATACTATTTAGCACTATACAGCTCTACACCACATTCTATACTATGTACCTCTATACACCATATTCTATACTATGTACCACTATACACCATATTCTATACTTTGTACCTCTATACACCATATTCTATACAATGTACCACAATACACCATATTCTATACTATGTACCACTATACACCGTATTCCATACTATGTACCACTATACACCATATTCTAAACTATGTACCTCTATACACCATATTCTATACTATGTACCATTATACACCATATTCTATACTTTGTACCACAATACAGCTCTACACCATATAATATACTATGTACCACTATACAACACTACACCATATTCTATACTATGTACCATTATACAGCTCTACATCATATTCTATACTATGTACTACTATAAAGCATATTCTATACTATGTACCACTATACACCATATTCTATACTATGTACCACTATACAGCTCTACACCACATTCTATACTATGTACCACTATACAGCTCTACACCGTATTCTGTACTATGTAATACTGTACATCACTTTCTATGCTATGTACCACTATACAGCTCTACACCATATACCACTATACACCACATTCTATACTATGTACCACTACACCACATTCTATACTCTGTATCACTATGTACCACTATACACCACGTTCTATACTATGTACAACTGTACACCATATTCTATACTATGTACCTCTATACACAATATTCTACACTATATACCACTATACACCATATTCTATACTATGTACCATTATACAGCTCTACACCACATTCTATACTATATACCACTATACACCATATTCTATACTATGTAGCACTATACACCATATTCTTTACTCAGCACAACTATACAGCTCTACACCATATTCTATGCTATGTATCACTATACACAATACTCTATACTATGCACCACTGTACAGCTCTACAACAAATTCTATACTATGTTCCTCTATATACCATATTCTATACTATGTACTACTATACTCCATATTCTATACTATGTACCACAATACAGCTCTACACCATATTCTACACTATGTACCACTATACAACACTACACCCTATTCTATACTATGTACCACTATACAGCTCTACACCATATTCTATACTATGCACCACTAAACACCATATTCTATACTATGTACCACTATACACTATATTCTATACTATGTACCACTATACAGCTCTACAACACATTCTATACTATGTACCACTATACACCATATTCTATACTATTTACCACTTTACAGCTCTACACCACATTCTATACTATGTACCACTATGTAGCTCTACACCAAATTCTATACTATGTACCACTATACACCACATTCTATACTATGTACCAATATACACCATATTCTATACTATGTACCTCTATACACCATATTCTATAGAATGTACCACAATACACCATATTCTATACTATGTACCACTATACACTGTATTCCATACTATGTACCACTATACACCATATTCTATACTATGTGCCTCTATACACCATATTCTATACTATGTACCACTATACACCATATTCTATACTATGTACAACTATTCAGCTCTACAACACATTCTATACTATGTACCACTGTACAGCTCTACACCACATTCTATACTATGTACAACTATACACCCTATTCTATACTATGTACCATTATACAGCTTTATACAACATTCTATAATATGTACCACTATACACCACATTCTATACTATATACCACTATACAGCTCTACACGACATTTTATACTATGTTCCTCTATACACCATATTCTATACTATGTACCACTATACAGCTCTACACCAAATTGTATACTATGTACCACTATACACCACATTCTATACTATGTACACAATACAGCTCAACACCACATTCTATACTATGTACCACTATACACCATATTCAAGACTATGTACCACTATACATCATATTCTATACTATGTACCTCTTTACACAATATTCTATACTATGTACCTCTATACACCACATTCTTTACTATGTACCACTGTACACCATATTCTATACTTTGTACCTCTATACACTATATTCTATAATATGTACCACTATACTCCACATTCTATACTATGTACCACTATACAGCTCTACACCACATTCTATACTATATACCACTATACACCATTTTCTATACTATGTACCTCTATACACCATATTCTATACTATGTACAACTATTCAGCTCTACAACACATTCTATACTATGTACCACTATACAGCTCTACACCACATTCTATACTATGTACCACTATACACCCTATTCTATACTATGTACCATTATACAGCTTTATACAACATTCTATAATATGTACCACTATACACCACATTCTATACTATATACCACTATACAGCTCTACACAACATTCTATACTATGTTCCTCTATACACCATATTCTATACTATGTACCACTATACAGCTCTACACCAAATTCTATTCTATGTACCACTATACACCACATTCTATACTATGTACCACTATACACTATATTCTATACTATGTACCTCTATACACCATATTCTATACTATGTACCACTTTACACCATATTCTATACTATGTACCACTATACACTATATTCTATACTATGTACCACTATACACCACATTCTATACTATGTACCACTATACACCATATTCTATACTACGTACCACTATACACCATATTCTTTACTATGTACCACTATACACCATATTCTATACTATGTACCACTATACAGCTCTAAAACACATTCTATACTATGTACCTCTATACACCATATTCAATACTATGTACAACTATACAGCTCTACACCACATTCTGTACTATGTACCACTATACAGCTCTACACCTTATTCTATACGATGTACTACTATACACCACATTCTATACTATGTTCCACTATACAGCTCTACACCATTCAACACTATACACCACATTCTATACTATGTACCACTACACCACATTCTATACTATGTACCACTATACCCCATATTATATACTATGTACCTCTAGACACCATATTCTATACTTTGTACCACTATACACCATATTCTATACGATGTACCACAATACAGCTCTACACCACATTCTATACTATATACCACTATACACCACATTCTAGTCTATGTACTACTATACACCACATCCTATACTATGTACCATTATACAGCTCTTCACCACATTCTATACTATGTACCACTATACACCATAATCTATACTATTTACCTCTATACACCATATTCTATACTATATACCACTATTAACCATATTCTATACAATGTACCACTATACACCATATTCTATACGATATACAACTATACAGCTCTACCCCATATTCTCTACAATGTATATACCACTATACACCATATTCTATACTTTGAACCACTATACAGCTCTACACCATATTCTATACTATTTACCACTATACACCATATTCTATACTATGTACCACTATAAACCTCTACACTATATTCTGTGCTATGTACCACATACAGCTCTATACCACATTCTATACTATGTACAACTATACAGGTCTACACCTAATTCTATACTATATACTACTATAGACCACATTCTATACTAAGTACCTCTATACACCATATTCTGTAGTATGTAGCACTATACACCACATTCTATACTATGTACCACTATACAGCTCTACACCACATTCTATACTATGTACCACTATACACCATATTCTAGACGATGTACCTCTATACACCAAATTCTATACTATGTACCTCTATACATCATATTATATACTATGTACCACTATACACCACAATCTATTCTATGTACCACTATACACCATATTCTATACTATGTGCCTCTTTACACTGTATTCTATACTATGTACCACTATACACCACATTCTATACTATGTACCACAATACACCATATTCTATACTATGTACCTCTATACACCATTGTCTATACTATGTACAACTATACAGCACTACACCACAATCGATACTATGTACCACTATACAACATATTCTATACTATTTACCACTTTACAGCTCTACACAATATTCTATAGTATGTACCACTATACACCGTATTTCATACTATGTACCACTATACACCATATTCTATACTATGTACCTCTATACACCATATTCTATACTATGTACCACTATACACCGTATTCTATACTATGTACCACAATACAGCTCTACACCATATTCTATACTATGTTCCTCTATACACGTTATTTTATACTATGTACCACTATACAGCTCTACACCAAATTCTATACTATGTACCAATATACACCACATTCTATACTATGTAACGCTATACACCATATTCTATACTATGTACCTCTATACACCATATTCTATACTATGTACCACTATAAACCATATTCTATACTATGTACCACAATACACCATATTCTATACTATGTACCACAATACAGCTCTACACTATTTTCTATACTATGTACCACTATACAACACTACACCACATTATATACTATGTACCACTATACAGATCTACACCGTATTCTATACTATGTACTACTATACACCACATTCTATACTATGTACCACTATACAGCTCTACACCATATACCACTATACACCACATTCTATACTATGTACCACTACACCACATTCTATACTATGTACCACTATGTACCACTATACACCACATTCTATACTATGTACCTCTATACTCCATATTCAATACTATGTACCACTATACAGCTCTACACCACATTCTATACTATGTTCCACAATACACCATATTCTGTACTATGTGCCACTATTCAGCTCTACACAACATTCTATACTATGTACTGCAATACATCATATTCTATGTACCACTATACACCATATTCTAGACTATGTAATACTATACACCATATCTCAGACTATGTACCTCTATACACCATATTCTATACTATGTACCTCTATACACCATATTATATACTATGTACCACTATACACCACATTCTTTACTATGTACCACTCACTATACACCATATTCTATACTATGTACCACAATACACCACATTCTATACTTTGTACCATTATACAGCTTTACACCACAATCTATACTATGTACCACTATACAACATATTCTATACTATTTACTACTATACAGCTGTACACCACATTCTGTACTATGTACCACTATACACCACATTCTATACTATGTACCACTATACACCACATTCTATACTATGTACCATTATACAGCTTTACACCACAATCTATACTATATAACACTATACAACATATTCTATACTATTTACCACTATACAGCTCTACACCACATTCTATAATATGTACCTCTATACACCATATTCTATACTATGTACCACTATACAGCTCTACACCAAATTCTATACTATGTACCACTATACACCACATTCTATACTATGTACCACTATACACCATATTCTATACTTTGTACCACTCTACACCGTATTCCATACTATGTACCACTATCCACCATTTTCTATACTATTTACCTCTATACACCATATTCTATACTATGTACCACTATACACCATATTCTATACTATGTACCACAATACAGCTCTACACTATATTCTATACTATGTACCACTATACAACACTACACCATATTCTATACTATGTACCACTATACAGCTCTACACCATATTCTATACTATGTACTACTATACACCATATTCTATACTATGTACCACTATACACCAAATTTTATACTATGTACCACTATACAGCTCTACACCACATTCTATACTATGTACCACTATACAGCTCCACACCGTATTCTATACTATGTACTACTATACAGTTCTATACCAAATTCAATACTATGTACCATTATACAGCTCTTCACCATATTCTATACTATGTACCACTATACACCATATTCTATACTATGTACCACTATACAGCTCTACAACACATTCTTTACTGTGTACCTCTACACACCATATTCTATACTATGTACCACTATACAGCTCTACACTGTATTCTATACTATGTACTACTATACCCCACATTCTATACAATGTACCACTATACAGCTCTACACCATAAACCACTATACACCACATTCTACATATGTACCACTACACCACATTCTATACTATGTTCCACTATGTACCACTATACACCACATTCTATACTATGTACCACTATTCCCCATATTCTATACTATGTACCTCTATACACCATATTCTATACTATGTACCACTATACACCATATTCTATACGATGTACCGCTATATAGCTCTACACCACAATCTATACTATATACCACTATAATCCACATTCTAGACTATGTACTACTATACACCATATTCTATACTATGTACCTCTATACACCATAATCTATACAATATACCACTATACACCACATCCTATACTATGTACCATTATACAGCTCTTCACCACATTCTATACTATATACCACTATTAACCATATTCTATACAATGTACCACTATACACCATATTCTATACGATATACAACTATACAGCTCTACACCATATTCTGTACTATGTATATACCACTATACACTATATTCTATACTATGAACCACTATACAGCTCTACACCATATTCTATACTATGTACCACTATACACCATATTCTATACTATGTACCACTATTCAGCTCTACACCACATTCTATACTAAGTACCGCTATACATCATATTCTGTTTACCACTATACACCATATTCTAGACTATGTAACACTATACACCATATTCTAGACAATGTACCTCTATACACCATATTGTATACTATGTACCTCTATACACCATATTATATACTATGTATCACTATACACCACATTCTATACTATGTATCACTGTACACCATATTCTATACTATGTGCCTTTATACACTATATTCTATACTATGTACCACTATACACCACATTCTATACTATGTACCACTATACACCATTTTCTATACTATGTACCACTATACAGCTCTAAAACATATTCTATACTATGTACCACTATACAACACTACACCATATTCTATACTATGTACTAATATACAGCTCTACACCATATTCTATACTTTGTACTACTATACACCACATTCTATACTATGTACCACTACACCACATTCTATAAAATGTACCACTATTTACCACTATACACCACATTCTATACTATGTACCACTATACACCATATTCTATACTATGTACCTCTATACACCATATTCTATACTATGTACCTCTATACATCATATTCTATACTATGTACCACTATACAGCTCTACATCACATTCTATAATATGTACCTCTATACTCCATATTCAATACTATGTACCACTATACAGCTCTAGACCACATTCTATACTATGTACCATTATACAGCTCTACACCATTCACCACTATACACCACATTCTATACTATGTACCACTATACCCCATATTCTAAACTATGTACCGCTATACACCATATTCTATACTATATACCACTATACACCATATTCTATACGATGTACCACTATACAGCTCTACACCACATTCTGTAATTTATACCACTTTACACCACATTCTAGACTATGTACTACTACACACCACATCCTATACTATGCACCATTATACAGCTCTTCACCACATTCTATACTATGTACCACTATACACCATAATCTATACTATTTACCTCTATACACCACATTCTATATGATATACAACTATACAGCTCTACCCCATATTCTGTACTATGTATATACCACTATACACCATATTCTATACTATGAACCACTATACAGCTCTACACCATATTCTATACTATTTACCACTATACAATATATTCTATACTATGTGCCACTATAAACCTCTACACTATATTCTATGCTATGTACAACTGTACAGCTCTACACCATATTCTATACTATATACTACTATAGACCACATTCTATACTAAGTACCTCTATACACCATATTCTATAATATGTTGCACTATACACCACATTCTATACTATGTACCACTATACATCTCTACACCACATTCTATACTATGTTCCACAATACACCATATTCTGTACTATGTGCCACTATTCAGCTCTACACAACATTCTATACTATGTACTGCAATACATCATATTCTATGTACCACTATACACCATATTCTAGACTATGTAATACTATACACCATATCTCAGACTATGTACCTCTATACACCATATTCTATACTATGTACCTCTATACACCATATTATATACTATGTACCACTATACACCACATTCTTTACTATGTACCACTCACTATACACCATATTCTATACTATGTACCACAATACACCACATTCTATACTTTGTACCATTATACAGCTTTACACCACAATCTATACTATGTACCACTATACAACATATTCTATACTATTTACCACTATACAGCTGTACACCACATTCTGTACTATGTACCACTATACACCACATTCTATACTATGTACCACTATACACCACATTCTATACTATGTACCATTATACAGCTTTACACCACAATCTATACTATATAACACTATACAACATATTCTATACTATTTACCACTATACAGCTCTACACCACATTCTATAATATGTACCTCTATACACCATATTCTATACTATGTACCACTATACAGCTCTACACCAAATTCTATACTATGTACCACTATACACCACATTCTATACTATGTACCACTATACACCATATTCTATACTTTGTACCACTCTACACCGTATTCCATACTATGTACCACTATCCACCATTTTCTATACTATTTACCTCTATACACCATATTCTATACTATGTACCACTATACACCATATTCTATACTATGTACCACAATACAGCTCTACACTATATTCTATACTATGTACCACTATACAACACTACACCATATTCTATACTATGTACCACTATACAGCTCTACACCATATTCTATACTATGTACTACTATACACCATATTCTATACTATGTACCACTATACACCAAATTTTATACTATGTACCACTATACAGCTCTACACCACATTCTATACTATGTACCACTATACAGCTCCACACCGTATTCTATACTATGTACTACTATACAGTTCTATACCAAATTCAATACTATGTACCATTATACAGCTCTTCACCATATTCTATACTATGTACCACTATACACCATATTCTATACTATGTACCACTATACAGCTCTACAACACATTCTTTACTGTGTACCTCTACACACCATATTCTATACTATGTACCACTATACAGCTCTACACTGTATTCTATACTATGTACTACTATACCCCACATTCTATACAATGTACCACTATACAGCTCTACACCATAAACCACTATACACCACATTCTACATATGTACCACTACACCACATTCTATACTATGTTCCACTATGTACCACTATACACCACATTCTATACTATGTACCACTATTCCCCATATTCTATACTATGTACTTCTATACACCATATTCTATACTATGTACCACTATACACCATATTCTATACGATGTACCGCTATATAGCTCTACACCACAATCTATACTATATACCACTATAATCCACATTCTAGACTATGTACTACTATACACCATATTCTATACTATGTACCTCTATACACCATAATCTATACAATATACCACTATACACCACATCCTATACTATGTACCATTATACAGCTCTTCACCACATTCTATACTATATACCACTATTAACCATATTCTATACAATGTACCACTATACACCATATTCTATACGATATACAACTATACAGCTCTACACCATATTCTGTACTATGTATATACCACTATACACTATATTCTATACTATGAACCACTATACAGCTCTACACCATATTCTATACTATGTACCACTATACACCATATTCTATACTATGTACCACTATTCAGCTCTACACCACATTCTATACTAAGTACCGCTATACATCATATTCTGTTTACCACTATACACCATATTCTAGACTATGTAACACTATACACCATATTCTAGACAATGTACCTCTATACACCATATTGTATACTATGTACCTCTATACACCATATTATATACTATGTACCACTATACACCACATTCTATACTATGTATCACTGTACACCATATTCTATACTATGTGCCTTTATACACTATATTCTATACTATGTACCACTATACACCACATTCTATACTATGTACCACTATACACCATTTTCTATACTATGTACCACTATACAGCTCTAAAACATATTCTATACTATGTACCACTATACAACACTACACCATATTCTATACTATGTACTAATATACAGCTCTACACCGTATTCTATACTTTGTACTACTATACACCACATTCTATACTATGTACCACTACACCACATTCTATAAAATGTACCACTATTTACCACTATACACCACATTCTATACTATGTACCACTATACACCATATTCTATACTATGTACCTCTATACACCATATTCTATACTATGTACCTCTATACATCATATTCTATACTATGTACCACTATACAGCTCTACATCACATTCTATAATATGTACCACTATACACCATATTCTATACTATGTACCTCTATACACCATATTCTATACTATGTACCTCTATACAACATATTCTAGACTATGTACCACTATACAGCTCTACCCCATATTCTATGCCATGTACCACTATACAGCTCTGCACCACATTCTATACTATGTACCACTGTACAGCTCAACACCATATTCTATACTATATACTACTATACACCACATTCTATACTATGTACCACTATAAACCATATTCTATACTATGTAACACTATACACCACATTCTATACTATGTACCACTATACAGCTCTACACCATATTTTATACTATGTACCAATATTCAGCTCTACACCATGTTCTATACTATATACCACTATACACCATATTCTATACTATGTACCACTATAAACAACATTCTATACTATGTACCACTATACACCATATTCTATACTATGTACCACTATACACCATATTCTATACTATATACCACTATACAACATATTCTAGACTATGTACCACTTTACACCATCTTCTACGCTATATACCACTTAACAGCTCTACCCCATATTCTATGCCATGTACCACTATACAGCTCTGTACCACATTCTATACTATGTACCACTATACAACTCTACACCAAATTCTATACAATGTACCACTATACACCACATTCTATATTATGTACCTTTATACGCCATATTCTGTACTATGTAACTCTATACACCATATTCTATACAATTTACCACAATATACCATATTCTATACTATATACCACTATACACAATATTCTAAACTATGTACCTATATACACCATATTCTATACTATGTACCACTATACACCATATTCTATACTATGTACCACTATACAGCTCTACCCCAAATTCTATACTATATACCACTATACACCATATGCTGTAATATGTAGCACTATACACCATATTCTATACTCTGCACCACTATACAGCTCTACATCATATTCTATACTATGTATCACTCTACATAATACTCTATACTATGCACCACTATACAGCTCTACACCAAATTCTATACTATGTACCTCTATATACCATATTCTATACTATGTACCACTATACAGCTCTATTCCAAATTCTACACTATGTACCATTATACAGCTCTACACCACATTCTATACTATGTACAACTATACAACATATTCTATACTATGTACCACTATACAGCTCTACATCACATTCTATACTATGTACCACTATATACCATATTCTATACTATATACCACTATACAGCTCTACCCCATATTCTATGCCATGTACCACTGTACAGCTCTACACCATATTCTATACTATATACTACTATACACCACATTCTATACTATGTACCACTATAAACCATATTCTATACTATGTAACACTATACACCACATTCTATACTATGTAGCACTATACAGCTCTACACCATGTTCTATACTATGTTCCACTATAAACAACATTCTATACTATGTACCACTATGCACCATGTTCTATACTATGTACCACTATACACCATATTCTATACTATATACCACTATACAACATATTCTAGACTATGTTCCACTTTACACCATATTCTGTACTATATACCACTTAACAGCTCTACCCCATATTCTATGCCATGTACCACTATACAGCACTGAACCACATTCTATACTATGTACCACTATACAGCTCTACACCTTATTTTATGCTATGTACCACAAACTATACACAATTTTCTATACTATGTACCACTATACAGCTCTACACCATATTCTATATTATGTACCACTATACAGCTCTACACCATGTTCTAAACTATGTACCACTATACAACACATTCTATGCTAATTACCACTGTACACCATATTCTAAACAATGTACCACTATACACCATATTATATAATATTTACCACTATACACCACATTCTAAACTATGTACCACTATACACCATATTCTATACTATGTGCCTTTATACACTATATTCTATACTATGTACCACTATACACCACATTCTATACTATGTACCACTATACACCATTTTCTATACTATGTACCACTGTACAGCTCTACACCATATTCTATACATTGTACCACTATACAACACTACACCATATTCTATACTATGTACCAATATACAGCTCTACACCGTATTCTATACTATGTACCACTATACACCACATTCTATACTATGTACCACTACACCACATTCTATACTTTGTACCATTATATACCACTATACACCACAGTCTATACTATGTACCACTATACACCATATTCTATACTATGTACCTCTATACACCATATTCTATACTATGTACCTCTATACATCATATTCTATACTATGTACCACTATACAGCTCTACATCACATTCTATACTATGTACCACTATACACCATATTCTATACTATGTACCTCTATACACCATATTCTATACTATGTACCTCTATACAACATATTCTAGACTATGTACCACTTTACACCATATTCTATACTATATACCACTATACAGCTCTACCCCATATTCTATGCCATGTACCACTATACAGCTCTGCACCACATTCTATACTATGTACCACTGTACAGCTCTATACCATATTCTATACTATATACTACTATACACCACATTCTATACTATGTACCACTATAAACCATATTCTATACTATGTAACAATATACACCACATTCTATACTATGTACCACTATACAGCTCTACACCATGTTCTATACTATATACCACTATACACCATATTCTATACTATGTACCACTATAAACAACAATCTATACTATGTACCACTATACACCATATTCTATACTATGTACCACTATACACCATATTCTATACTATATACCACTATACAACATATTCTAGACTATGTACCACTTTACACCATATTCTACACTATATACCACTTAACAGCTCTACCCAATATTCTATGCCATGTACCACTATACAGCTCTGTACCACATTCTATACTATGTACCACTATACTGCTCTACACCAAATTCTATACAATGTACCACTATACACAACATTCTATACTATGTACCACTATCCACCATATTCTGTACTATGTACCTCTATACACCATATTCTATACAATTTACCACAATACACCATATTCTATACTATATACCACTATACACCATATTCTATACTATGTACCTATATACACCATATTCTATACTATGTACCACTGTACACCATATTCTATACTATGTACCACTATACAGCTCTACACCAAATTGTATACTATATACCACTATACACCATATTCTGTAATATGTAGCACTATACACCATATTCTATTCTCTGCACCACTATACAGCTCTACACCATATTCTATGCTATGTATCACTCTACACAATACTCTATACTATGCAACACTATACAGCTCTACACCAAATTCTATACTATGTACCTCTATATACCATATTCTATACTATGTACCACTATACAGCTCTACACCACATTCTATACTATGTACCACTATACATCATATTCTATACTATGTACCACTATACAGCTCTACATCACATTCTATAATATGTACCACTATACACCATATTCTATACTATGTACCTCTATCCACAATATTCTATACTATGTACCTCTATACAACATATTCTAGACTATGTACCACTTTACACCATATTCTATACTATATACCACTATACAGATCTACCCCATATTCTTTGCCATGTAGCACTATACAGCTCTGCACCACATTCTATACTATGTACCACTGTACAGCAATACACCATATTCTATACTATATACTACTATACACCACATTCTATACTATGTACCACTATAAACCATATTCTATACTATGTGACACTATACACCACATTCTATACTATGTACCACTATACAGCTCTACACCATATTTTATACTATGTACCAATATTCAGCTCTACACCATGTTCTATACTATATACCACTATACACCATATTCTATACTATGTACCACTGTAAACAACATTCTTTACTATGTACCACTATACACCATATTCTATACTATGTACCACTATACACCATATTCTATACTATATACCACTATACAACATATTCTAGACTATGTACCACTTTACACCATATTCTGTACTATATACCACTTAACAGCTCTACCCAATATTCTATGCCATGTTCCACTATACAACTCTGTACCACATTCTATACTATGTACCACTATACAGCTCTATACCACATTCTATATGATGTACCATTATACAGCTCTACACCACATTCTATACTATGTACCACTATACACCACATTCTATACTATGTACCAATATACAGCTTTAAACCACATTCTATACAATGTACCACAATACACCATATTCTATGTACCACTATACACCATATTCTATACTATGTACCACTATACACCATATTCTATACTCTGTACCTCTATACACCATATTCTATACTATGTACCACTATACACCATATTCTATACTATATACGACTATACAGCTCTACCCCGTAATCTATAGCAAGTACCACTATACACCATATTCTATACAATGTATCACTATACACCATATTCTATACTATGTATCACTATACACCATATTCTATACTATGTACCACTATACTGCTCTACACCATATTTTATGCTATGTACCACAAACTATACACCATATTCTATACTATGTACCACTATACAGCACTACACCATATTCTATACTATGTACCACTATACAGGTCTACACCATGTTCTATACTATGTTCCACTATACACCACATTCTATGCTATGTACCACTATACACCATATTCTAAACTATGTACCACTATACACTATATTCTATACTATGTACCACTATACACCACATTCTATGCTATGTACCACTATACACCAAATTCTATACTGTGTACCACTATACACCATATTCTATACTATGTACCACTATACAGCTCTACACCATATTCTATACTATGTATCTCTATACACCAAATTCTATACTATATACCACTATACAGTTCTATACCATATTCTATACTATATACGACTATACACCATATTCTATACTATGTACCACTATACAGTTCTATACCAAATTCAATACTATGTACCAATATACAGCTCTACACCACATTCTATACTATGTACCACTATACATCATATTCTATACTATGTACCACTATACAGCTCTACATCACATTCTATACTATGTAGCACTATACACCATATTCTGTACTTTGTACCTCTATACACCATATTCTATACTATGTACCTCTATACAACATATTCTAGACTATGTACCACTTTACACCATATTCTATACTATATACCACTTAACAGCTCTACCCCATATTCTATGCCATGTACCACTATACAGCTCTGTACCACATTCTATACTATGTACCACTATACAGCTCTACACCATATTCTATACTATATACTACTATACACCACATTCTATACTATGTACCACTATACACCATATTCTATACTATGTAACACTATAAACCACATACTATTATATGTACAACTATACAGCTCTACACCATATTTTATACTATATACCAATATTCAGCTCTACACCATGATCTATAATATATACCACTATACACCATATTCTATACTATGTACCACTATAAATGACATTCTATACTATATACCACTATACACCTTATTTTATACTATATATCACTATACACCACATTATATACTATATACCACTCTAAAGCTCTAAACCACATTTTATACTATGTTCCATTATACAGCTCTACACCACATTCTATACTATGTACCACTATACAACATATTCTATACTATGTACCACTATACAGCTCTTCATCACATTCTATACTATGTACCACTATACACCATATTCTATACTGTGAACCACTATACAGCTCTACACCACATTCTATACAATGTACCACAATATACCATATACTATGTACCACTATACACCATATTCTATACTATGTACCACTTTACACCATATTCTATACTATGTACCTCTATACACCATATTCTATACTATGTACCACTATACACCATATTCTATACTATATACCACTATACAGCTCTACCCCATATTCTATACCATGTACCACTATACACATTATTCTATACTATGTGCTATACACCATATTCTATACTATGTACCACTATACACCATATTCTATACTATGTACCACAATACAGCTTTACATTATATTCTATATTATATACCACTATACACCATATTCTATACTATGTACCACTTTAAACCACATTCTATACTATGTACCACTATACACCATATTCTATACTATATACCACTAACAGCTCTACACCACATTCTGTACTATATGACACTATTCACCATATTCTATACTATGTAGCACTATACACCATATGCTATACTACGTACCACTTAACATCTCTACACCATATTCTATGCTATGTAACACTATAAACAATACACTATACTATACACCACTGTACAGCTATACACCATATTCTATACTATATACCACTATACACGCTATTGTATACTATGTACCACTATACAGCTCTACACCATATTCTATTCTATGTACCACTATACAGCTCTACACCACATTCTAGACTATGTACCACTATATACCATATTCTATACTATGTACATCTATACACCATATTCTATACTATGTACCTCTATACACAATATTCTATACTATATACCACTATACACCATATTCTAAACTATGTACCACTATAAACCATATTCTATACTATAATCAACTATATAGCTCACCCCATATTCTATACTATGTACTACTATACACCATTTTCTATACTATGAACCACTATATAGCTCTACACCATATTCTATACTATATACCACTATACACCATATTCTATACTATGTACCACTATACAGCTGTATAACACATTCTATACTATGTACCACTATACAGCTCTACACCATATTCTATACTATATACTACTATACACCACATTCTATACTATCTACCGCTATACACCATATTCTATAAAATGTAACACTATACACCACATTCTATACTATGTACCATTATACAGCTCTACACCACAATATATACTATGTAGCACTATACAGCTCTACACCACATTCTATACTATGTACCACTGTACACTATATTCTATACTATGTACCACTATACACCACATTCTAGACTATGTACCACTATTCACCATATTCTATACTATGTACCATTATACAGCTCTAAATCACATTCTATACTATGTAACACTATACACCACATTCTATAATATGTACCATTATACAGCTCTACACCACATTCTATAATATGCAGCACTATACACCATATTCTATACTATCTAGCACTATACAGCTCTACACCACATTTTATACTATGTACCACTATACACCATATTCTATGTACCACTATACACCACATTCTAGACTATGTACCACTATACCCCATATTCTATACTATGTACCTCTATACACCATAATTTATACTATGTACCACTACACACCACATTCTATACTATGTAGCACTATACACCATATTCTATACTATGTACCACTATACACCATATTCTATACTATGTACCTCTATACACCATATTCTATACTGTGTACCACTATACACCATATTCTATACTATGTACCACAATACACCATATTCTAAACTATTTACCACTATATACCATATTCTATACTATATACCGCTATACACCATATTTTATACTATGTACCACTATACAACACATTCTATACTATGTAGCACTATACACCACATTCTATACTATGTACCTCTGTACACCATATTCTATACTATGTACCACTATACACCATATTCTCTACAATGTACCACAATACACCATATTCTATACTATGTATCACAATACACCATATTCTATACTATGTACCACTATACACCATATTCTATACTATGTACTACTATACACACCATATTCTATACTATGTACCTCTATACACCATTTTCTATACTACGTACCACTATACACCATATTCTATGCTGTGTAGCACAATACAGTTCTACACCATATTCTATACTATGTACCACTATACAGCACTTCGCCATATTCTATACTATGTACCACTATACACCATATTCTATACTATGTAGCACTATACACCATATTCTATACTATGTTCGTCTATACAACATATTCTATACTATGTACCACAATACACCATATTCTATACTATGCACCACAATACACCATACTCTATACTATGTACCTCTATACACCATATTCTATACTATATACCACTATACACCATATTCTATGCTATGTACCACTATACACCATATTCTATACTATAAACAACTATATAGCTCTACCCCATATTCTATACTATGCACCACTATACAGCTCTACACCATATTCTATACTATATACCACTATACACCATATTCTATACTATGTACCTCTATAAACCATATTCTATAAAATGTACTACTATACACCATATTCTATACTATGCACCACAATACACCATATTCTATACTATGTTCCTCTATACAACATATTCTATACTATATACCACTATACACCATATTCTATACTATGTATCACAATACACCATATTCTATACTATGTACCACTATACACCGTATTCTATACTATGTACCACTATACACACCATATTCTATACTATGTACCTCTATACACCATTTTCTATACTACGTACCATTATACACCATATTCTATGCTGTGTAGCACAAAACAGTTCTACACCATATTCTATACTATGTACCACTATACAGCACTTCGCCATATTCTATACTATGTACCACTAAACACCATATTCTAAACTATGTAGCACTATACACCATATTCTATACTATGTTCGTCTATACACCATATTCTATACTATGCACGACAATACACCATATTCTATACTATATACCACTATTCACAATATTCTATACTATGTACCACTATACACCATATTCTATAAAATGTACCAATATACACCATATTCTATACTATGCACCACAATACACCATATTCTATACTATGTACCACTATACAGCTCTACACCATATACCACTTTACACCACATTCTATTCTATGTACCACTACACAACATTCTATACTATGTACCACTATGTTCCACTATACACCACATTCTATAATATGTACAACTATACACCATATTCTATAATATGTACCTCTATACACCATATTCTATACTATGTACAACTATTCACCATATTCTATACTTTGTACCACTATACAGCTCTACACCACATTCTGTACTATATACCACTATACACCATAGTCTATACTATGTAGCACTATAAACCATATTCTATACTATGTACCACTATACATCTCTACACCATATTCTATGCTATGTATCACTATACACAATACTCTATACTATGCACCACTGTACAGCTATACACCATATTCTATACTATATACCACTTTACACCCTATTGTATACTATGTACCACTATACAGCTCTATACCATATTCTATTCTATGTACCACTATACAGCTCTACACCATATTCTATACCATATACCACTATACACCATATTCTAGACTGTGTACCACTTAACACCTTATTCTATACTATGTACATCTATACACCATATTCTATACTATGTACCTCTATACACCATATTCTATACTATATACCACTATACACCATATTCTATACTATGTACCACTATAAACCATATTCTATACTATAAAACAACTATATAGCTCACCCCATATTCTATACTATGTACTACTATACACCATTTTCTATACTATGAACCACTATACAGCTCTACACCATATTCTATACAATATACCACTATACACCATATTCTTTACTATGTACCACTATTCACCTCTACACAATATTCTATTCTATGTACCACTATGCAGCTGTAAACCACATTCTATACTATGTACCACTATACAGCTCTACACCATATTCTATACTATATACTTCTATACACCACATTCTAAAATTAGAATATGGTGTATAGTGGTACATAGTATAGAATATGGTGTATAGTGGTACATAGTATAGAATGTTGTTTATAGTGGTACATAGTATAGAATATGGTGTATAGTGGTATATAGTATAGAACATGGTGTAGAGCTGTATAGTGGTACATAGTATAGAATGTGGTGTATAGTGTTACATAGTATAGACTATGGTTTATAGTGGTACATAGTTTAGAATGTGGTGTATAGTAGTTTATAGTATAGAATATGGTATAGAGCTGTACAGTGGTACATAGTATAGAATGTGGTGCAGAGCTGTATAGTGGTACATGGCATAGAATATGGTGTAGAGCTGTATAGTGGTATATAGTATAGAATATGGTGTAAAGTGGTACATAGTCTAGAATATGTTGTATAGAGGTACATAGTATAGAATATGGTGTATAGAGGTACATAGTATAGAATATGGTGTATAGTGGTACATAGTATAGAATGTGATGTAGAGCTGTATAGTGGTACATAGTATAGAATATGATGTATAGAGCTACATAGTATAGAATATGGTGTATAGAGGTACATAGTATAGAATATGGTGTATAGTGGTACATAGTATAGACTGTGGTGTATAGTGGTATATAGTGGTACAAAGTATAGAATGTGGTGTAGTGGTACATAGTATAGAATGTGGTGTATAGTAGTACATAGTATAGAATACAGTGTAGAGCTCTATATTGGTACATAGTATAGAATATGGTGTAGTGTTGTATAGTGGTACATTGTATAGAATATGGTGTAGAGCTGTATAGTGGTACATAGTATAGAAAATGGTGTATAGTGGTACATAGTATAGAATGTGGTGTATAGTGGTACATAGTATAGAATATAGTGTATAAAGGCACATAGTATAGAATATGGTGTATAGTGGTACATAGTTTAGAATGTGGTGTATAGTGGTACATAGTATATAATATGGTGTATAGAGGTACATAGTATAGAATATGGTGTATAGAGGTACATTGTCTAGAATATGGTGTATAGTGTTACATAGTCTAGAATATGGTGTATAGTGGTACACAGAATATGATGTATAGCGGTACATAGTATAGAATGTGGTGTAGAGCTGAATAGTGGTACATAGTATAGAATATGGTGTATAGTGGTACATAGTATAGAATATGATGTAGAGCTGTATAGTGGTACATAGTATAGAATGTGGTGTATAGTGCTACATACTATAGAATATGGTGTAGAGAGGTACTTAGTATAGAATGTGGTCTATAGTAGTATTAAGTATAGAATATAGTGTAGACCTGTACAGTTGTACATAGTATAGAATGTGGTATAGAGCTGTTTAGTGGTACATAGCATAGAATATAGTGTAGAGGTTTAAAGTGGTACATAGTATAGAATATGGTGTATAGTGGTAAATAGTATAGAATATGGCGTAGAGTTGTATAGTGGTTCATAGTATAGAATATGGTGTATAGTGGTATATACATAGTACAGAATATGGGGTAGAGCTGTATAGTTGTATATCGTATAGAATATGGTGTATAGTGGTACATTGTATCGAATATGGTTAATAGTGGTACATAGTATAGAATATGGTGTATAGTGGTATATAGTATAGAACATGGTGTAGAGCTGAATATTGGTACATAGTATAAAATATTTGGTAGAGCTGTATAGTGGTACATGGTATAGAATGTGGTGTATAGTGTTACATAGTATAGAATATGGTTTATAGTGGTACATAGTATAGAATGTGGTGTATAGTAGTATATAGTATAGAATATGGTGTAGAGCTGTACAGTGGTACATAGTATAGAATGTGGTGCAGAGCTGTATAGTGGTACTTGGCAAAGAATATGGGGTAGAGCTGTATAGTGGTATATAGTATAGAATATGGTGTAAAGTGGTACATAGTCTAGAATATGTTGTATAGTGGTATATAGTATAGAATATGGTGTATAGTGGTACATAGTACAGAATATGGTGAATAGTGATACATAGTATAGAATGTTGTTTATAGTGGTACATAGTATAGAATATGGTGTATAGTTGTATATAGTATAGAACATGGTGTAGAGCTGAATATTGGTACATAGTATAAAATATGGTGTAGAGCTGTATAGTGGTACATAGTATAGAATGTGGTGTATAGGGTTACATAGTATAGAATATGGTTTATAGTGGTACATAGTATAGAATGTGGTGTATAGTAGTATATAGTATAGAATATGGTGTTGAGCTGTACAGTGGTACATAGTATAGAATGTGGTGCAGAGCTGTATAGTGGTACATGGCATAGAATATGGGGTAGAGCTGTATAGTGGTACATAGTCTAGAATATGTTGTATAGAGGTACATAGTTTAGAATATGGTGTATAGAGGTACATAGTATAGAATATGGTGTATAGTGGTACATATTATAGAATGTGATGTAGAGCTGTATAGTGGTACATAGTATAGAATATGATGTATAGAGGCACATAGTATAGAATATGGTGTATAGAGGTACATAGTATAGAATATGGTGTATAGTGGTACATAGTATAGAATGTGGTGTATAGTGGTAAATAGTGGTACATAGTATAGAATGTGGTGTAGTGGTACATAGTATAGAATGTGGTGTATAGTAGTACAAAGTATAGAATACGGTGTAGAGGCTGTATATTAGTACATAGTATAGAATATGGTGTAGTGTTGTATAGTGGTACATAGTATAGAATAGGGTTTAGAGCTGTATAGTGGTACATAGTATAGAAAATGGAGTATATTGGTACATAGTATAGAATGTGGTGTATAGTGGTACATAGTATAGATAGAGTGTATAAAGGCACATAGTATATAATATGGTGTATAGAGGTACATAGTATAGAATATGGTGTATAGAGGTACATTTTCTAGAATATGGTGTATATTGTTACATAGTGTAGAATATGGTGTATAGTGGTAAACAGAATATGATGTATAGCGGGTACTTAGTATAGAATGTGGTGTAGAGCTGAAGAGTGGTACATAGGTATAGAATATGGTGTATAGTGGTACATAGTATAGATATGGTGTAGAGCTGTATAGTGGTTTATAGTATAGAATATGGTGTATAGTGGTATATACATAGTACAGAATATGGGGTAGAGCTGTATAGTTGTATATCGTATAGAATATGGTGTATAGTGGTACATTGTATAGAATATGGTTAATAGTGGTATATAGTATAGAATATGGTGTATAGAGGTAAAATAGTATAGAATATGGTGTATAGTGGTACATAGTATAGAATGTGGTGAAGAGCTGTATAATGGTACATAGTATAGGATGTGGTGGTATAGTGGTATATTGTATAGATTATGGTGTATAGAGGTACATAGTATAGAATATGGTGTATAGTAAGTACATAGTCTAGAATGAGGAGTATAGTGGTATATAGTATAGATTGTGGTGTAGAGCTATATAGCGGTACATCGTATAGAATATGGTGTATAGTGGTACATAGTATTAGAATATGGTGTATAGAGGTACATAGTATAGAATGTGGTGTATAGTGGTACATAGTGGAACATAGTATAGATGTGGTGTAGTGGTACATATGTAGAATGTGGTGTATAGTGGTTTATGGTGTAGAGCATAGTGGTACATTGTATAGAATGTGGTGTATAGTAGTACATAGTATAGAATACAGTGTAGAGCTGTATAGTGGTACATAGTATAGAATATGGTGTGTACAGGTACACAGTAAAGAATGTGTTGTAGAGCTGTATAGTGGTACATAGTATAGAATATGGTGTATAGTGGTACATAGTATAGAATATGGTGTAGAGCTGTATAGTGGTACATAGTATAGAATATGGTGTAGTGTTGTATAGTGGGACATAGTATAGAAAATGGTGTAGAGCTGTATTGTGGTAAATAGTATAGAATATGGTGTATAGTGGTACATAGTATAGAATATGGTGTAGAGCTGTATAATGGTACATAGTATTGAATTTGGTATAGAACTGTATAGTAGTACATAGTATAGAATACGGTGTGGAGCTGTATAGTGGTACATAGTATAGAATGTGGTGTAGAGCTGTATAGTGGTACATAGTATAAAATTTGGTGTATAGTGGTACATAGTATAGAATATGGTGTATAGTAGTACATAGTATAGAATATGGTGTAGAGCTGTATAGTGGTACATAGTATAGAATATGGTGTAGTGTTGTATAGTGGTACATAGTATAGAATATAGTGTAGAGCTGTATTGTGGTACATAGTATAGAATATGGTGTATAGTGGTACATAGTATAGAATATGGTGTATAGAGGTAAATAGTATAGAAAATGGTGGATAGTGGTACATAGTATGGAATACGGTGTAGAGTGGTACAAAGTATAGAATATGGTGTATTGTGGTACATTGTATAGAATATGGTACATAGAGGTACAAAGTATAGAATATGGTGTATAGTGGTACATAGTATAGAATGTGGTGTATAGTGGTACATAGTATAGAATTTGGTGTAGAGCTGTATAGTGGTACATAGTATAGAATATGGTGTATAGAGGTACATATTATAGAATGTGGTGTAGAGCTGTATAGTGGTAAATAGTATAGAATATGTTGTATAGTGTTATATAGTATAGATTGTGGTGTAAAGCTGTATAATGGTACATAGTATAGAATGTGGTGTATAGTGGTACATAGTATAGAATGTGGTGTATAGTGGTATATAGTATAGAATATGGTGTATAGTGGTACATAGTACAGAATGTGGTGTAGAGCTGTATAGTGGTAAATAGTATAGAATATGTTGTATAGTGGTACATAGTATAGATTGTGGTGTAAAGCTGTATAATGGTACAAAGTATAGAATGTGGTGTATTGTGGTGCATAGTATAGAATATGGTGTATAGTGAGTGGTACATAGTAAAGAATGTGGTGTATAGTGGTACATAGTATATAATATGGTGTATAGAGGTACATAGTATAGAATATGGTGTATAGAGGTACATAGTCTAGAATATTGTGTATAGTATTACATAGTCTAGAATATGGTGTATAGTGGTACATAGAATATGATGTATTGCAGTACATAGTATAGAATGTGGTGTAGAGCTGAATAGTGGCACATAGTACAGAATATGTTGTATTGTGGAACATAGTATAGAATGTGGTGTAGAGCTGAATAGTGGCACATAGTACAGAATATGTTGTATTGTGGAACATAGTATAGAATGTGGTGTAGAGATGTATAGTGGTACATAGTATAGAATGTGGTGTATAGTGCAACATACTATAGAATATGGTGTATAGAGGTACTTAGTATAGAATGTGGTCTATAGTAGTATATAGTATAGAATATGGTGTAGAGCTGTACAGTTGTACATAGCATAGAATATAGTGTAGAGGTTTATAGTGGCACATAGTATAGAATATATTGTATAGTGGTAAATAGTATAGAATATGGTGTAGAGCTGTATAGTGGTTCATAGTATAGAATATGGTGTATAGTGGTATATACATAGTACAGAATATGGGGTAGAGCTGTATAGTTGTATATCATATAGAATGTGGTGTATAGAGGTAAATAGTATAGATTATGGTGTATAGTGGTACATAGTATAGAATGTGGTGAAGAGCTGTATAATGGTACATAGTATAGGATGTGGTGTATAGTAGTACACAGTCTAGAATGTGGTGTAAAGTGGTATAAATTATAGAATGTGGTGTAGAGCTGTATAGTGGTACATCATATAGAATATGGTGTATAGTGGTATATAGTATAGAATATGGTGTATAGCGGTACATAGTTTAGAATATGGGGTATAGTGGTACATAGTATAGAATGTGGTGTATAGTGGTGAATGGTGTAGAGCTGTATAGTGGTACATAGTATAGAATGTGGTCTAGAGCTGTATAGTGGTACATAGTATTGAATATGGAGTATAGAGGTACATAGTATAGAATGTGTTGTAGAGCTGTATTGTGGTACATAGTATAGAATATGGTGTATAGTGGTACATAGTATAGAATATGGTGTATTGTGGAACATTGTATAGAATATGGTGTATAGAGGTACAAAGTATAGAATATGGTGTATAGTGGAACATAGTATAGAATGTGGGGTATAGTGGTACATAGTATAGAATTTGGTGTAGAGCTACATAGTGGTACATAGTATAGAATGTGTTGTAGAGCTGTATAGTGGTACATAGTAGAGAATATGGTGTATAGTGGTACATAGTATAGAATGTGTTGTAGAGCTGTCTAGTGGTACATAATATAGAATATAGTGTATAGTGGTACATAGTATAGAATATGGTGTATAGTGGTACATAGTATAGAATATGATGTAGAGCTGTATAGTGGTACATAGTATAGAATAGGGTGTAGTGTTGTATAGTGGTACATAGTATAGAATATTGTGTAGAGCTTGATTGTGGTACATAGTATAAAATATGGTGTATAGAGGTACATTGTATAGAATATGGTATATAGAGGTACATAGTATAGAATTTGGTGTAGAGCTGTATAGTGGTGCATAGTATAGAGTATTGTGTATAGTGATACATAGCATAGAATATGGTGTAGAGCTGTATTGTTGTGCGGAGTATAGAATATGGTGTATAGTGCTACATAGTATAGAACATGGTGTATAGTGGTATATAGTATAGAATGTGGTGTAGAGCTGTATAGAGGTACATAGTATAGAATATGGTGTATAGTGGTATATACTATAGAATATTGTGTATAGAGGTACATAGTATAGAATATGGTGTACAGTGGTACATAGTATAGAATGTGGTGTATAGTGGTAAATAGTGGTACATAGTATAGAATGTGGTGTAGTGGTACATAGTATAGAATGTGGTGTATAGTAGTACAAAGTATAGAATACGGTGTAGAGCTCTATATTAGTACATAGTATAGAATATGGTGTAGTGTTGTATAGTGGTACATAGTATAGAATATGGTTTAGAGCTGTATAGTGGTACATAGTATAGAAAATGGAATATAGTGGTACATAGTATAGAATGTGGTGTATAGTGGTACATAGTATAGAATAGAGTGTATAAAGGCACATAGTATAGAATATGGTGTATAGTGATACATAGTATAGAATGTGGTGTATAGTGGTACATAGTATATAATATGGTGTATAGAGGTACATAGTATAGAATATGGTGTATAGAGGTACATTTTCTAGAATATGGTGTATAGTGTTACATAGTCTAGAATATGGTGTATAGTGGTAAACAGAATATGATGTATAGCGGTACTTAGTATAGAATGTGGTGTAGAGCTGAATAGTGGTACATAGTATAGAATATGGTGTATAGTGGTACATAGTATAGAATATGGTGTAGAGCTGTATAGTGGTTCATAGTATAGAATATGGTGTATAGTGGTATATACATAGTACAGAATATGGGGTAGAGCTGTATAGTTGTATATCGTATAGAATATGGTGTATAGTGGTACATTGTATAGAATATGGTTAATAGTGGTATATAGTATAGAATATGGTGTATAAAGGTAAATAGTATAGAATATGGTGTATAGTGGTACATAGTTTAGAATGTGGTGAAGAGCTGTATAATGGTACATAGTAATAGGATGTGGTGTATAGTGGTATATTGTATAGATTATGGTGTATAGAGGTACATAGTATAGAATATGGTGTATAGTAGTACATAGTCTAGAATGTGGAGTATAGTGGTATATAGTATAGATTGTGGTGTAGAGCTATATAGCGGTACATCGTATAGAATATGGTGTATAGTGGTACATAGTATAGAATATGGTGTATAGAGGTACATAGTATAGAATGTGGTGTATAGTGGTACATAGTGGAACATAGTATAGAATGTGGTGTAGTGGTACATATGTAGAATGTGGTGTATAGTGGTTTATGGTGTAGAGCTGTATAGTGGTACATTGTATAGAATGTGGTGTATAGTAGTACATAGTATAGAATACAGTGTAGAGCTGTATAGTGGTACATAGTATAGAATGTGGTCTAGAGCTGTATAGTGGTACATAGTATTGAATATGGAGTATAGAGGTACATAGTATAGAATGTGTTGTAGAGCTGTATTGTGGTACATAGTATAGAATATGGTGTATAGTGGTACATAGTATAGAATATGGTGTATAGAGGTACATAGTATAGAATATGGTGTATAGTGGTACACAGTATGGAATACGGTGTATAGTGGTACATAGTATAGAATATGGTGTATTGTGGAACATTGTATAGAACATGGTGTATAGAGGTACAAAGTATAGAATATGGTGTATAGTGGAACATAGTATAGAATGTGGGGTATAGTGGTACATAGTATAGAATTTGGTGTAGAGCTACATAGTGGTACATAGTATAGAATGTGTTGTAGAGCTGTATAGTGGTACATAGTAGAGAATATGGTGTATAGTGGTACATAGTATAGAATGTGTTGTAGAGCTGTCTAATGGTACATAATATAGAATATAGTGTATAGTGGTACATAGTATAGAATATGGTGTATAGTGGTACATAGTATAGAATATGATGTAGAGCTGTATAGTGGTACATAGTATAGAATAGGGTGTAGTGTTGTATAGTGGTACATAGTATAGAATATGGTGTAGAGCTGGATTGTGGTACATAGTATAAAATATGGTGTATAGAGGTACATTGTATAGAATATGGTATATAGAGGTACATAGTATAGAATTTGGTGTAGAGCTGTATAGTGGTGCATAGTATAGAGTATTGTGTATAGTGATACATAGCATAGAATATGGTGTAGAGCTGTATTGTTGTGCGGAGTATAGAATATGGTGTATAGTGCTACATAGTATAGAACATGGTGTATAGTGGTATATAGTATAGAATGTGGTGTAGAGCTGTATAGAGGTACATAGTATAGAATATGGTGTATAGTGGTATATAGTATAGAATATTGTGTATAGAGGTACATAGTATAGAATATGGTGTACAGTGGTATATTGTATAGAATGTAGTGTATTGTGGTATATGGTGTAGAGCTGTATAGTGGTACATAGCATAGAATGTGGTGTAAAGTATTAAATAGTACAGAATACGGTGTAGAGCTGTATAGTGGTACATAGTATAGAATGTGGTGTAGAGCTGTATAGTGGTACATAGTATAGAATATGGTGTATAGTGGTACATAGTATAGAATATGGTTTATAGAAGTACATAGTATAGAATATGTTGTAGAGCTGTATAGTGGTACATAGTATAGAATATGGAGTAGTGTTGTATAGTGGTACATAGTATAGAATATGGTGTAGAGCTGTATAGTGGTACATAGTATAGAATATGGTGTAAAGAGGTACATAGTATAGAATATGGTGTATAGTGGTACATAGTATGGAATACGGTGTATAGTGGTACATAGTATAGAATATGGTGTTTTGTGGTACATTGTATAGAATATGGTGTATAGAGGTACAAAGTATAGAATATGGTGTATAGTGGTACATAGTATAGAATATTGTGTATAGAGGTACATAGTATAGAATGTGGTGTAGAGCTGTATAGTGCTAAATAGTATAGAATATGTTGTATAGTGATACATAGTATAGATTGTGGTGTAAAGCTGTATAATGGTACATAGTATAGAATGTGGTGTATAGTGGTACATAGAATAGAATATGGTGTATAGTGTTACATAGTATAAAATATGGTGTATAGTGGTACATAGTATAGAATGTGGTGTAGAGCTGTATAGTGGTACATAGTATCGATTGTGGTGTAGAGCTGTAAAGTGGTACATAGTATAGAAAATGGTGTATAGAGGTACATTGTATAGAATATGGTGTATAGTGGTACATAGTATAGAATGTGGTCTATAGTGGTACATAGTATAGAATATAGTGAATAGAGGCACATAGTATAGAATATAGTGTATAGTGGTACATAGTATAGAATGTGGTGTATTGTGGTACATAGTATATAATATAGTGTATAGATGTACATAGTATAGAATATGGTGTATAGAGGTACATCGTCTAGAAAATGGTGTATAGTGTTTCATAGTCTAGAATATGGTGTATAGTGGTACATAGAATATGGTGTATAGTGGTACATAGTATAGAATGTGGTGTAGAGCTGTATATTGGTACATAGTATAGAATGTGGTGTATAGTGCTACATAGTATAGAATATGGTGTATAGTGGTACTTAGTATAGAATGTGGTCTATAGTAGTATATAGTATAGAATATGGTGTAGAGCAGTACAGTTGTACATAGTATAGAATGTGGTATAGAGCTGTGTAGTAGTACATAGCATAGAATATAGTGTAGAGGTTTATAGTGGTACATAGTATAGAATATGGTGTATAGAGGTACATAGTATAGAATATGGTGTATAGTGGTACATAGTATGGAATACGGTGTATAGTGGTACATAGTATAGAATATGGTGTATTGTGGTACATTGTATAGAATATGGTGTATAGAGGTACTTAGTATAGAATATAGTGTATAGTGTTACATAGTATAGAATGTGGTGTATAGTGGTACATAGTATAGAATTTGGTGTACAGCTGTATAGTGGTATTTAGTATAGAATGTGGTGTAGAGCTGTATAGTGGTACATAGTATAGAATATGGTGTATAGTGGTACATAGTATACAATGTGTTGTAGAGCTGTATAGTGATATAAAGTATAGAATATAGTGTATAGTGGTACATAGTATAGAATATGGTGTAGAGCTGTATAGTGGTACATAGTATAGAATAGGGTGTAGTGTTGTATAGTGGTACATAGTATAGAATATGGTGTAGAGCTTTATTGTGGTACATAGTATAGAATATGGTGTATAGTGGTACATAGCATAAAATATGGTACATAGAGGTACATAGTATAGAATTTGGTGTAGAGCTGTCTAGTGGTGCATAGTATAGAGTATTGTTTATAGTGATACATAGCATAGAATATTGTGTAGAGCTGTATAGTTGTGCAGAGTATAGAATATGGTGTATAGTGCTACATAGTATAGAATATGGTGTATAGTGGTATATAGTATAGAATGTGGTGTAGAGCTGTATAGTGGTACATAGTATAGAATATGGTGTATAGTGGTGCATAGTATAGAATATTGTGTATAAAGGTACATAGTATAGAATATGGTGTACAGTGGTACATAGTATAGAATGTGGTGTATAGTGGTACATAGTGTAGAATTTGGTGTTAAGTGGTATATGGTGTAGAGCTGTATAGTGGTACATAGTATAGAATGTGGTGTACAGTATTACATAGTATAGAATACGGTGTAGAGATGTATAGTGGTACATAGTATAGAATGTGGTGTAGAGCTGTATAGTGGTACATAGTATAGAATATGGTGTAGTGTTGTATAGTGGTACATAGTATAGAATATGGTGTAGAGCTGTATTGTGGTACATAGTATAGAATACGGTGTATAGTGGTACATAGTATAGAATATTGTGTATAGAGGTACATAGTATAGAATATGGTGTATAGTGGTACATAGTATGGAATACGGTGTATAGTGGTACATAGTATAGAATATGTTGTAGAGCTGTATAGTGATAAATAGTATAGAATATGTTGTATAGTGGTACATAGTATAGATTGTGGTGTAAAGCTGTATAATGGTACATAGTATAGAATGTGGTGTATAGTGGTATATAGTATAGAATATGGTGTATAGTGGTACACAGTATAGAATATGGTGTGTAGTGGTAGAAAGTATAGAATGTGGTGTAGAGCTGTATAGTGGTACATAGTATCGATTGTGGTGTAGAGCTGTATAGTGGTACATAATATAGACAATGGTGTATAGAGGTACATAGTATAGAATATGGTGTATAGTGGTACATAGTATAGAATGTGGTGTATAGTGGTACATAGTATAGAATATAGTGTATAGAGGCACATAGTATAGAATATGGTGTATAGTGGTACAAAGTATATAATGTGGTGTTTAACGGTACATAGTATATTATATGGTGTATAGAGGTACATAGTATAGAATATTGTGTATAGAGGTACATCGTCTAGAATATGGTGTATAGTATTACATAGTATAGAATATGGTGTATAGTGGTACATAGTATAGAATGTGGTGTAGAGCTGTATAGTGGTACATAGTATAGAATGTGGTGTTTAGTGCTAAATACTATAGAATATTGTGTATAGAGGTACTTAGTATAGAATGTGGTCTATAGTAGTATATAGTATAGAATATGGTGTAGAGCTGTATAGTTGTACATAGTATAGAATGTGGTATAGAGCTGTATAGTGGTACATAACACAGAATATAGTGCAGAGGTTTATAGTGGTACATAGTATAAAATATGGTGTATAGTGGTAAATAGTATAGAATATGGTGTAGAGCTGTATAGTGGTTCATAGTATAGAATATGGAGTATAGTGGTATATACATAGTACAGAATATGGGGTAAAGCTGTATAGTTGTATATCGTATAGAATATGGTGTATAGTGGTACATTGTATAGAATATGGTTAATAGTGGTATATAGTATAGAATATGGTGTATAGATGTAAATAGTATAGATTATGGTGTATAGTGGTAGATAGTATAGAATGTGGTGAAGAGCTGTATAATGGTACATAGTATAGGATGTGGTGTATAGTAGTACATAGTCTAGAATGTGGTGTATAGTGGTATATAGTATAGAATGTGGTGTAGAGCTGTATAATGGTACATCGTATAGAATATGGTGTATAGTGGTACATAGTATAGAATATGGTGTCTAGAGGTACATAGTATAGAATATGGGGTACAGTGGTATATAGTATAGAATGTGGTGGATAGTGGTACATAGTGGTACATAGTATAGAATGTGGTGTAGTGGTACATAGTATAGAATGTGGTGTATAGTGTTGAATGGTGTAAAGCTGTATAGTGGTACATAGTATAGAATGTGGTGTATAGTAGTACATCGTATAGAATACGGTATAGAGCTGTACAGTGGTACATAGTATAGAATGTGGTGTAGAGCTGTATAGTGGTACATAGTATTGAATATTGTGTATAGAGGTACATAGTATAGAATATCTTGTAGAGCTGTATTGTTGTACATAGTATAGAATATGGTGTATAGTGGTACATAGTATAGAATATGGTGTATAGAGGTACATAGTATAGAATATGGTGTATAGTGGTACATAGTATGGAATACGGTGTATAGTGGTACATTGTATAGAATAAGGTGTATTGTGGTACATTGTATAGAATATGGTGTATAGAGGTACATAGTATAGAATAGGATGTAAAGTGGTACATATTATATAATGTGGTGTATAGTGGTACATAGTATAGAATTTGGTGTAGAGCTGTATAGCGGTACATAGTATAGAATGTGTTGTAGAGCTGTATAGTGGTACATAGTACAGAATATGGTGTATAGCAGTACATAGTATAGAATGTGTTGTAGAGCTTTATAGTGGTACATAGTATTAGAATAAGGTGTATATTGGTACATAGTATAGAATATGGTGTATAGTGGTACATAGTATAGAATATGGTGTAGAGCTGTATTGTTGTACATAGTATAGAATATGGTGTATAGTGGTACATAGTATAGAATATGGTGTATAGAGGTATATAGTATAGAATATGGTGTATAGTGGTACATAGTATGGAATACGGTGTATAGTGGTACATTGTATAGAATAAGGTGTATTGTGGTACATTGTATAGAATATGGTGTATAGAGGTTCATAGTATAGAATATGGTGTAAAGTGGTACATAGTGTAGAATATGGTGTATAGTGGTAAATAGTATAGAATATGGTGTAGAGCTGTATAGTGGTTCATAGTATAGAATATGCTGTATAGTGGTATATACATAGTACAGAATATGGGGTAGAGCTATATAGTTGTATATCGTATAGAATATGGTGTTTAGTGGTACATTGTATATAATATGGTTAATAGTGGTATATAGTATAGAATATGGTGTATAGAGGTATATAGTATAGATTATGGTGTATAGTGGTACATAGTATAGAATGTGGTGAAGAGCTGTATAATGGTACATAGTATAGGATGTGGTGTATAGTAGTACATAGACTAGAATGTGGTGTATAGTGGTATATAGTATAGAATGTGGTGTAGAGCTGTATAGTGGTACATCGTATAGAATATGGTGTATAGTGGTACATAGTATAGAATATGGTGTATAGAGGTACATAGTATAGAATATGGGGTATAGTGGTACATAGTATAGAATGTGTTGTGTAGTGGTACATAGTGGTACATAGTATAGAATGTGGTGTAGAGCTGTATAGTGGTACATTGTATAGAATATGGTGTATAGTGGTACATAGTATAGATTATGGTGTATAGTGGTACATAGTATGGAATACGGTGTATAGTGGTACATAGTATAGAATATTGTGTATTGTGGTACATTGTATAGAATATGGTGTAGAGCTGTATAGTAGTACATAGTATAGAATGTGGTATATAGTGGTACATAGTATAGAATATAGTGAAGAGCTGTATAGTGGCACATAGTATAGAATGTGGTGTAGAGCTGTATAGTGGTACATTGTATAGAATATGCTGTATAGTGGTATATAGTATAGAATATGGTGTAGAACTGTATAGTGGTACATAGTATATAATATTGTGTATAGTGATACATAGTATAGAATGTGGTGTAGCGCTATATAGTGGTACATAGTATAGAATATGGTGTATAGTGCAACATAGTATAGTATATGGTGTATAGTGGTATATAGTATAGAATGTGGTGTAGAGCTGTATAGTGGTACATAATATAGAATATGGTGTATAGTGGTACAAAGTATAGAATATGGTGTATATTGGCACATAGTATAGATTGTGGTATATAGTGGTACATAGTGGTACATAGTATAGAATATGGTGTATAGAGGTACATAGTATAGAATATGGTGTATATTGGTACATAGTATATAATGTGGTGTATAGTGGTATATGGTGTAGAGCTCTATAGTGGTACATAGTATAGAATGTAGTGTATAGTAGTACATAGTATAGAATATGGTGTAGAGCTGTATAGAGGTACATAGTATAGAATGTGGTGTAGAGCTGGATAGTGGTCTATAGTATAGAATATGGTGTATAGTGGTACATAGTATAGAATATGGTGTATAGTGGTGCATAGTATATAATATAGTGTAGACATGTATAGTGGTACATAGTATAGAATATGGTGTAGTACTGTATAGTGATACATAGTATAGAATATGGTGTAGAGCTGTATTGTGGTACATAGTATAGAATATTGTGTATAGTTTTACATTGTATAGAATATGGTGTATAGAGGTACATAGTATAGAATATGGTGTATAGTGGTACATAGTATAGAATATAGTGTATAGTGGTACATAGTATAGAATATGGTGTAAAGTGGTACATAGTATAGAATATGTTGTATAGAGGTACATAGTATAGAATATAGTGTATAGTGGTACATAGTATAGAATGTGGTGTATAGTGGTACATAGAATAGAATTTGGTGTAGAGCTGTATAGTGGTACATAGTATAGAATATGGTGTATAGAGGAACATAGTATAGAATGTTGTATAGAGCTGTATAGTGGTATATAGTATAGAATGTGGTGTATAGTGGTACATATTATAGAATGTTGTATAAAGCTGTATAACGGTACATAGTATAGAATAGGGTGTATAGTGGTACATAGTATAGAATGTGGTGTTGAGCTGTATTGTGTACATAGTATAGAATGTGGTGTATAGTGGTACATAGTATACAATTTGGTGTAGAGCTGTATAGTGGTACATAGTATAGAATATGGTGTATAGAGGAACATAGTAAAGAATGTCGTGTAGAGCTGTATAGTGGTATATAGTATAGAATGTGGTGTATAGTGGTACATATTATAGAATGTTATATAAAGCTGTATAATGGTACATAGTATAGAATAGGGTGAATAGTTGTACATAGTATAGAATGTGGTGTAGAGCTGTACAGTGGTACATAGTATAGAATGTGGTGTAGAGCTGTATTGTGGTACAAAGTATGGAATATGGTGTATAATGGTACATAGTATAGAATATGGTGTATAGAGGTACATAGTATAGAATATGGTGTATAGTGGTACATAGTATGGAATACGGTGTATAGTGGTACATAGTATAGAATATGGTGTATTGTGGTACATTGTATAGAATATGGTGTATAGAGGTACAAAGTATAGAATATGGTGTATAGTGTTACATAGTATAGAATATGGTGTATAGAGGTACATAGTATAGAATGTGGTGTAGAGATGTATAGTGCTAAATAGTATAGAATATGTTGTATAGTGGTACATAGTCTATATTGTGGTGTAAAGCTGTATAATGGTACATAGTATAGAATGTGGTGTATAGTGGTACATAGAATAGAATATGGTGTATAGTGTTACATAGTATAAAATATGGTGTATAGTGGTACATAGTATAGAATGTGGTGTAGAGCTGTATAGTGGTACATAGTATCGATTGTGGTGTAGAGCTGTATAGTGGTACATAGTATAGAAAATGGTGCATAGAGGTACATAGTATAGAATATGGTGTATAGTGATACATAGTTTAGAATGTGGTGTATAGTGGTACATAATATAGATATTGTGTATAGAGGCACATAGTATAGAATATGGTGTAAAGTGGTACATAGTATAGAATGTGGTGTATAGTGGTACATAGTATATAATATGGTGTATAGATGTACATAGTATAGAATATGGTGTATAGAGGTACATCATCTAGAATATGGTGTATTGTGTTACATAGTCTAGAAAATGATGTATAGTGGTACATAGAATATGATGTATAGCAGTACATAGTATAGAATGTGGTGTAGAGCTGAATAGTGGTACATAGTATAGAATTGGTGTATAGTGGTACATAGTATAGAATGTGGTGTATAGTTCTACATAGTATAGAATATGGTGTATAGTGGTACTTAGTATAGAATGTGGTCTATAGTAGTATATTGTATAGAATATGGTGTAGAGCTGTACAGTTGTACTTAGTATAGAATGTGGTATAGAGCTGTATAGTGGTACATAGCATAGAATATAGTGTAGAGGTTTATAGTGGTACATAGTATAGAATATGGTTAATAGTGGTATATAGTATAGAATATGGTGTATAGAGGTAAATAGTATAGAATATGGTGTATAGTGGTACATAGTATAGAATGTGGTGAAGAGCTGTATAATGGTACATAGTTTAGGATGTGGTGTATAGTGGTATATAGTATAGAATATGGTGTATAGAGGGACATTATATTTAATATGGTGTATAGTAGTTCATAGTCTAAAATGTGGTGTATAGTTGTACATAGTATAGATTATGGATATAGAGCTGTATAGTGGTACATAGTATAGAATGTGGTATATAGTGGTACATAGTATAGAATGTGGTGTAGAGCTGTATAGTGGTACATAGTATAGAATAAGGTGTAGAGCTGTATAGTGGTAGATAGTATAGAATATGGTGTATAGTGGTACATAGTATAGAATATGGTGTTGAGCTGTATAATGGTACATAGTATAGAATATGGTGTATAGTGGTATATACATAGTACAGAATATGGGGTAGAGCTGTATAGTTGTATATCATATAGAATGTGGTGTATAGAGGTAAATAGTATAGATTATGGTGTATAGTGGTACATAGTATAGAATGTGGTGAAGAGCTGTATAATGGTACATAGTATAGGATGTGGTGTATAGTAGTACACAGTCTAGAATGTGGTGTAAAGTGGTATAAATTGTAGAATGTGGTGTAGAGCTGTATAGTGGTACATCGTATAGAATATGGTGTATAGTGGTATATAGTATAGAATATGGTGTATAGCGGTACATAGTTTAGAATATGGGGTATAGTGGTACATTGTATAGAATGTGGTGTATAGTGGTGAATGGTGTAGAGCTGTATAGAGGTACATAGTATAGAATGTGGTCTAGAGCTGTATAGTGGTACATAGTATTGAATATGGAGTATAGAGGTACATAGTATAGAATGTGTTGTAGAGCTGTATTGTGGTACATAGTATAGAATATGGTGTATAGTGGTACATAGTATAGAATATGGTGTATAGAGGTACATAGTATAGAATATGGTGTATAGTGGTACACAGTATGGAATACGGTGTATAGTGGTACATAGTATAAAATATGGTGTATTGTGGAACATTGTATAGAATATGGTGTATAGAGGTACAAAGTATAGAATATGGTGTATAGTGGAACATAGTATAGAATGTGGGGTATAGTGGTACATAGTATAGAATTTGGTGTAGAGCTACATAGTGGTACATAGTATAGAATGTGTTGTAGAGCTGTATAGTGGTACATAGTAGAGAATATGGTGTATAGTGGTACATAGTATAGAATGTGTTGTAGAGCTGTCTAGTGGTACATAATATAGAATATAGTGTATAGTGGTACATAGTATAGAATATGGTGTATAGTGGTACATAGTATAGAATATGATGTAGAGCTGTATAGTGGTACATAGTATAGAATAGGGTGTAGTGTTGTATAGTGGTACATAGTATAGAATATGGTGTAGAGCTGGATTGTGGTACATAGTATAAAATATGGTGTATAGAGGTACATTGTATAGAATATGGTATATAGAGGTACATAGTATAGAATTTGGTGTAGAGCTGTATAGTGGTGCATAGTATAGAGTATTGTGTATAGTGATACATAGCATAGAATATGGTGTAGAGCTGTATTGTTGTGCGGAGTATAGAATATGGTGTATAGTGCTACATAGTATAGAACATGGTGTATAGTGGTATATAGTATAGAATGTGGTGTAGAGCTGTATAGAGGTACATAGTATAGAATATGGTGTATAGTGGTATATAGTATAGAATATTGTGTATAGAGGTACATAGTATAGAATATGGTGTACAGTGGTATATAGTATAGAATGTAGTGTATTGTGGTATATGGTGTAGAGCTGTATAGTGGTACATAGCATAGAATGTGGTGTAAAGTATTACATAGTACAGAATACGGTGTAGAGCTGTATAGTGGTACATAGTATAGAATGTGGTGTAGAGCTGTATAGTGGTACATAGTATAGAATATGGTGTATAGTGGTACATAGTATAGAATATGGTTTATAGAAGTACATAGTATAGAATATGTTGTAGAGCTGTATAGTGGTACATAGTATAGAATATGGAGTAGTGTTGTATAGTGGTACATAGTATAGAATATGGTGTAGAGCTGTATAGTGGTACATAGTATAGAATATGGTGTAAAGAGGTACATAGTATAGAATATGGTGTATAGTGGTACATAGTATAGAATATGGTGTATAGTGGTACATAGTATAGAATGTGTTGTAGAGCTGTATAGTGCTAAATAGTATAGAATATTTTGTATAGTGATACATAGAATAGATTGTGGTGTAAAGCTGTATAATGGTACATAGTATAGAATGTGGTGTATAGTGGTACATAGAATAGAATATGGTGTATAGTGTTACATAGTATAAAATATGGTGTATAGTGGTACATAGTATAGAATGTGGTGTAGAGCTGTATAGTGGTACATAGTATCGATTGTGGTGTAGAGCTGTAAAGTGGTACATAGTATAGAAAATGGTGTATAGAGGTACATTGTATAGAATATGGTGTATAGTGGTACATAGTATAGAATGTGGTGTATAGTGGTACATAGTATAGAATATAGTGAATAGAGGCACATAGTATAGAATATAGTGTATAGTGGTACATAGTATAGAATGTGGTGTATTGTGGTACATAGTATATAATATAGTGTATAGATGTACATAGTATAGAATATGGTGTATAGAGGTACATCGTCTAGAAAATGGTGTATAGTGTTTCATAGTCTAGAATATGGTGTATAGTGGTACATAGAATATGGTGTATAGTGGTACATAGTATAGAATGTGGTGTAGAGCTGTATATTGGTACATAGTATAGAATGTGGTGTATAGTGCTACATAGTATAGAATATGGTGTATAGTGGTACTTAGTATAGAATGTGGTCTATAGTAGTATATAGTATAGAATATGGTGTAGAGCAGTACAGTTGTACATAGTATAGAATGTGGTATAGAGCTGTGTAGTGGTACATAGCATAGAATATAGTGTAGAGGTTTATAGTGGTACATAGTATAGAATATGGTGTATAGAGGTACATAGTATAGAATATGGTGTATAGTGGTACATAGTATGGAATACGGTGTATAGTGGTACATAGTATAGAATATGGTGTATTGTGGTACATTGTATAGAATATGGTGTATAGAGGTACTTAGTATAGAATATAGTGTATAGTGTTACATAGTATAGAATGTGGTGTATAGTGGTACATAGTATAGAATTTGGTGTACAGCTGTATAGTGGTACATAGTATAGAATGTGGTGTAGAGCTGTAGAGTGGTACATAGTATAGAATATGGTGTATAGTGGTACATAGTATACAATGTGTTGTAGAGCTGTATAGTGGTATAAAGTATAGAATATAGTGTATAGTGGTACATAGTATAGAATAGGGTGTAGTGTTGTATAGTGGTACATAGTATAGAATATGGTGTAGAGCTTTATTGTGGTACATAGTATAGAATATGGTGTATAGTGGTACATAGTATAAAATATGGTACATAGAGGTACATAGTATAGAATTTGGTGTAGAGCTGTCTAGTGGTGCATAGTATAGAGTATTGTTTATAGTGATACATAGCATAGAATATTGTGTAGAGCTGTATAGTTGTGCAGAGTATAGAATATGGTGTATAGTGCTACATAGTATAGAATATGGTGTATAGTGGTATATAGTATAGAATGTGGTGTAGAGCTGTATAGTGGTACATAGTATAGAATATGGTGTATAGTGGTGCATAGTATAGAATATTGTGTATAGAGGTACATAGTATAGAATATGGTGTACAGTGGTACATAGTATAGAATGTGGTGTATAGTGGTACATAGTGTAGAATTTGGTGTTAAGTGGTATATGGTGTAGAGCTGTATAGTGGTACATAGTATAGAATGTGGTGTACAGTATTACATAGTATAGAATACGGTGTAGAGATGTATAGTGGTACATAGTATAGAATGTGGTGTAGAGCTGTATAGTGGTACATAGTATAGAATATGGTGTAGTGTTGTATAGTGGTACATAGTATAGAATATGGTGTAGAGCTGTATTGTGGTACATAGTATAGAATACGGTGTATACTGGTACATAGTATAGAATATTGTGTATAGAGGTACATAGTATAGAATATGGTGTATAGTGGTACATAGTATGGAATACGGTGTATAGTGGTACATAGTATAGAATATGGTGTAGAGCTGTATAGTGATAAATAGTATAGAATATGTTGTATAGTGGTACATAGTATAGATTGTGGTGTAAAGCTGTATAATGGTACATAGTATAGAATGTGGTGTATAGTGGTATATAGTATAGAATATGGTGTATAGTGGTACACAGTATAGAATATGGTGTGTAGTGGTAGAAAGTATAGAATGTGGTGTAGAGCTTTATAGTGGTACATAGTATCGATTGTGGTGTAGAGCTGTATAGTGGTACATAATATAGACAATGGTGTATAGAGGTACATAGTATAGAATATGGTGTATAGTGGTACATAGTATAGAATGTGGTGTATAGTGGTACATAGTATAGAATATAGTGTATAGAGGCACATAGTATAGAATATGGTGTATAGTGGTACAAAGTATATAATGTGGTGTATAACGGTACATAGTATATTATATGGTGTATAGAGGTACATAGTATAGAATATTGTGTATAGAGGTACATCGTCTAGAATATGGTGTATAGTATTACATAGTATAGAATATGGTGTATAGTGGTACATAGTATAGAATGTGGTGTAGAGCTGTATAGTGGTACATAGTATAGAATGTGGTGTATAGTGCTAAATACTATAGAATATTGTGTATAGAGGTACTTAGTATAGAATGTGGTCTATAGTAGTATATAGTATAGAATATGGTGTAGAGCTGTATAGTTGTACATAGTATAGAATGTGGTATAGAGCTGTATAGTGGTACATAACACAGAATATAGTGCAGAGGTTTATAATGGTACATAGTATAAAATATGGTGTATAGTGGTAAATAGTATAGAATATGGTGTAGAGCTGTATAGTGGTTCATAGTATAGAATATGGAGTATAGTGGTATATACATAGTACAGAATATGGGGTAAAGCTGTATAGTTGTATATCGTATAGAATATGGTGTATAGTGGTACATTGTATAGAATATGGTTAATAGTGGTATATAGTATAGAATATGGTGTATAGATGTAAATAGTATAGATTATGGTGTATAGTGGTAGATAGTATAGAATGTGGTGAAGAGCTGTATAATGGTACATAGTATAGGATGTGGTGTATAGTAGTACATAGTCTAGAATGTGGTGTATAGTGGTATATAGTATAGAATGTGGTGTAGAGCTGTATAATGGTACATCGTATAGAATATGTTGTATAGTGGTACATAGTATAGAATATGGTGTCTAGAGGTACATAGTATAGAATATGGGGTACAGTGGTATATAGTATAGAATGTGGTGGATAGTGGTACATAGTGGTACATAGTATAGAATGTGGTGTAGTGGTACATAGTATAGAATGTGTTGTATAGTGTTGAATGGTGTAAAGCTGTATAGTGGTACATAGTATAGAATGTGGTGTATAGTAGTACATCGTATAGAATACGGTATAGAGCTGTACAGTGGTACATAGTATAGAATGTGGTGTAGAGCTGTATAGTGGTACATAGTATTGAATATGGTGTATAGAGGTACATAGTATAGAATATGGTGTAGAGCTGTATTGTTGTACATAGTATAGAATATGGTGTATAGTGGTACATAGTATAGAATATGGTGTATAGAGGTACATAGTATAGAATATGGTGTATAGTGGTACATAGTATGGAATACGGTGTATAGTGGTACATTGTATAGAATAAGGTGTATTGTGGTACATTGTATAGAATATGGTGTATAGAGGTACATAGTATAGAATAGGATGTAAAGTGGTACATATTATATAATGTGGTGTATAGTGGTACATAGTATAGAATTTGGTGTAGAGCTGTATAGCGGTACATAGTATAGAATGTGGTGTAGAGCTGTATAGTGGTACATAGTATAGAATATGGTGTAGTGTTGTATAGTGGTACATAGTATAGAATATGGTGTAGAGCTGTATTGTGGTACATAGTATAGAATACGGTGTATAGTGGTACATAGTATAGAATATTGTGTATAGAGGTACAAAGTATAGAATATGGTGTATAGTGGTACATAGTATGGAATACGGTGTATAGTGGTACATAGTATAGAATATGGTGTAGAGCTGTATAGTGATAAATAGTATAGAATATGTTGTATAGTGGTACATAGTATAGATTGTGGTGTAAAGCTGTATAATGGTACATAGTATAGAATGTGGTGTATAGTGGTATATAGTATAGAATATGGTGTATAGTGGTACACAGTATAGAATATGGTGTGTAGTGGTAGAAAGTATAGAATGTGGTGTAGAGCTGTATAGTGGTACATAGTATCGATTGTGGTGTAGAGCTGTATAGTGGTACATAATATAGACAATGGTGTATAGAGGTACATAGTATAGAATATGGTGTATAGTGGTACATAGTATAGAATGTGGTGTATAGTGGTACATAGTATAGAATATAGTGTATAGAGGCACATAGTATAGAATATGGTGTATAGTGGTACAAAGTATATAATGTGGTGTATAACGGTACATAGTATATTATATGGTGTATAGAGGTACATAGTATAGAATATTGTGTATAGAGGTACATCATCTAGAATATGGTGTATAGTATTACATAGTATAGAATATGGTGTATAGTGGTACATAGTATAGAATGTGGTGTAGAGCTGTATAGTGGTACATAGTATAGAATGTGGTGTATAGTGCTAAATACTATAGAATATTGTGTATAGAGGTACTTAGTATAGAATGTGGTCTATAGTAGTATATAGTATAGAATATGGTGTAGAGCTGTATAGTTGTACATAGTATAGAATGTGGTATAGAGCTGTATAGTGGTACATAACACAGAATATAGTGCAGAGGTTTATAATGGTACATAGTATAAAATATGGTGTATAGTGGTAAATAGTATAGAATATGGTGTAGAGCTGTATAGTGGTTCATAGTATAGAATATGGAGTATAGTGGTATATACATAGTACAGAATATGGGGTAAAGCTGTATAGTTGTATATCGTATAGAATATGGTGTATAGTGGTACATTGTATAGAATATGGTTAATAGTGGTATATAGTATAGAATATGGTGTATAGATGTAAATAGTATAGATTATGGTGTATAGTGGTAGATAGTATAGAATGTGGTGAAGAGCTGTATAATGGTACATAGTATAGGATGTGGTGTATAGTAGTACATAGTCTAGAATGTGGTGTATAGTGGTATATAGTATAGAATGTGTTGTAGAGCTGTATAATGGTACATCGTATAGAATATGTTGTATAGTGGTACATAGTATAGAATATGGTGTCTAGAGGTACATAGTATAGAATATGGGGTACAGTGGTATATAGTATAGAATGTGGTGGATAGTGGTACATAGTGGTACATAGTATAGAATGTGGTGTAGTGGTACATAGTATAGAATGTGGTGTATAGTGTTGAATGGTGTAAAACTGTATAGTGGTACATAGTATAGAATGTGGTGTATAGTAGTACATCGTATAGAATACGGTATAGAGCTGTACAGTGGTACATAGTATAGAATGTGGTGTAGAGCTGTATAGTGGTACATAGTATTGAATATGGTGTATAGAGGTACATAGTATAGAATATGGTGTAGAGCTGTATTGTTGTACATAGTATAGAATATGGTGTATAGTGGTACATAGTATAGAATATGGTGTATAGAGGTACATAGTATAGAATATGGTGTATAGTGGTACATAGTATGGAATACGGTGTATAGTGGTACATTGTATAGAATAAGGTGTATTGTGGTACATTGTATAGAATATGGTGTATAGAGGTACATAGTATAGAATAGGATGTAAAGTGGTACATATTATATAATGTGGTGTATAGTGGTACATAGTATAGAATTTTGGTGTAGAGCTGTATAGCGGTACATAGTATAGAATGTGGTGTAGAGCTGTATAGTGGTACATAGTACAGAATATGGTGTATAGCAGTACATAGTATAGAATGTGTTGTAGAGCTTTATAGTGGTACATAGTATTAGAATAAGGTGTATATTGGTACATAGTATAGAATATGGTGTATAGTGGTACATAGTATAGAATATGGTGTAGAGCTGTATTGTTGTACATAGTATAGAATATGGTGTATAGTGGTACATAGTATAGAATATGGTGTATAGAGGTATATAGTATAGAATATGTTGTATAGTGGTACATAGTATGGAATACGGTGTATAGTGGTACATTGTATAGAATAAGGTGTATTGTGGTACATTGTATAGAATATGGTGTATAGAGGTAAATAGTATAGAATATGGTGTAAAGTGGTACATAGTGTAGAATATGGTGTATAGTGGTAAATAGTATAGAATATGGTGTAGAGCTGTATAGTGGTTCATAGTATAGAATATGCTGTATAGTGGTATATACATAGTACAGAATATGGGGTAGAGCTATATAGTTGTATATCGTATAGAATATGGTGTTTAGTGGTACATTGTATATAATATGGTTAATAGTGGTATATAGTATAGAATATGGTGTATAGAGGTATATAGTATAGATTATGGTGTATAGTGGTACATAGTATAGAATGTGGTGAAGAGCTGTATAATGGTACATAGTATAGGATGTGGTGTATAGTAGTACATAGTCTAGAATGTGGTGTATAGTGGTATATAGTATAGAATGTGGTGTAGAGCTGTATAGTGGTACATCGTATAGAATATGGTGTATAGTAGTACATAGTATAGAATATGGTGTATAGAGGTACATAGTATAGAATATGGGGTATAGTGGTACATAGTATAGAATGTGTTGTGTAGTGGTACATAGTGGTACATAGTATAGAATGTGGTGTAGAGCTGTATAGTGGTACATTGTATAGAATATGGTGTATAGTGGTACATAGTATAGATTATGGTGTATAGTGGTACATAGTATGGAATACGGTGTATAGTGGTACATAGTATAGAATATTGTGTATTGTGGTACATTGTATAGAATATGGTGTAGAGCTGTATAGTAGTACATAGTATAGAATGTGGTATATAGTGGTACATAGTATAGAATATAGTGAAGAGCTGTATAGTGGCACATAGTATAGAATGTGGTGTAGAGCTGTATAGTGGTACATTGTATAGAATATGCTGTATAGTGGTATATAGTATAGAATATGGTGTAGCGCTATATAGTGGTACATAGTATAGAATATGGTGTATAGTGCAACATAGTATAGTATATGGTGTATAGTGGTATATAGTATAGAATGTGGTGTAGAGCTGTATAGTGGTACATAATATAGAATATGGTGTATAGTGGTACAAAGTATAGAATATGGTGTATATTGGCACATAGTATAGATTGTGGTATATAGTGGTACATAGTGGTACATAGTATAGAATATGGTGTATAGAGGTACATAGTATAGAATATGGTGTATATTGGTACATAGTATATAATGTGGTGTATAGTGGTATATGGTGTAGAGCTCTATAGTGGTACATAGTATAGAATGTAGTGTATAGTAGTACATAGTATAGAATATGGTGTAGAGCTGTATAGAGGTACATAGTATAGAATGTGGTGTAGAGGTGGATAGTGGTCTATAGTATAGAATATGGTGTATAGTGGTACATAGTATAGAATATGGTGTATAGTGGTGCATAGTATATAATATAGTGTAGACATGTATAGTGGTACATAGTATAGAATATGGTGTAGTACTGTATAGTGATACATAGTATAGAATATGGTGTAGAGCTGTATTGTGGTACATAGTATAGAATATTGTGTATAGTTTTACATTGTATAGAATATGGTGTATAGAGGTACATAGTATAGAATATGGTGTATAGTGGTACATAGTATAGAATATAGTGTATAGTGGTACATAGTATAGAATATGGTGTAAAGTGGTACATAGTATAGAATATGTTGTATAGAGGTACATAGTATAGAATATAGTGTATAGTGGTACATAGTATAGAATGTGGTGTATAGTGGTACATAGAATAGAATTTGGTGTAGAGCTGTATAGTGGTACATAGTATAGAATATGGTGTATAGAGGAACATAGTATAGAATGTTGTATAGAGCTGTATAGTGGTATATAGTATAGAATGTGGTGTATAGTGGTACATATTATAGAATGTTGTATAAAGCTGTATAATGGTATATAGTATAGAATAGGGTGTATAGTGGTACATAGTATAGAATGTGGTGTTGAGCTGTATTGTGTACATAGTATAGAATGTGGTGTATAGTGGTACATAGTATACAATTTGGTGTAGAGCTGTATAGTGGTACATAGTATAGAATATGGTGTATAGAGGTATATAGTATAGATTATGGTGTATAGTGGTACATAGTATAGAATGTGGTGAAGAGCTGTATAATGGTACATAGTATAGGATGTGGTGTATAGTAGTACATAGTCTAGAATGTGGTGTATAGTGGTATATAGTATAGAATGTGGTGTAGAGCTGTATAGTGGTACTTCGTATAGAATATGGTGTATAGTGGTACATAGTATAGAATATGGTGTATAGAGGTACATAGTATAGAATATGGGGTATAGTGGTACATAGTATAGAATGTGTTGTGTAGTGGTACATAGTGGTACATAGTATAGAATGTGGTGTAGAGCTGTATAGTGGTACATTGTATAGAATATGGTGTATAGTGGTACATAGTATAGATTATGGTGTATAGTGGTACATAGTATGGGAATACGGTGTATAGTGGTACATAGTATAGAATATTGTGTATTGTGGTACATTGTATAGAATATGGTGTAGAGCTGTATAGTAGTACATAGTATAGAATGTGGTATATAGTGGTACATAGTATAGAATATAGTGAAGAGCTGTATAGTGGCACATAGTATAGAATATGCTGTATAGTGGTATATAGTATAGAATATGGTGTAGAACTGTATAGTGGTACATAGTATATAATATTGTGTATAGTGATACATAGTATAGAATGTGGTGTAGCGCTATATAGTGGTACATAGTATAGAATATGGTGTATAGTGCAACATAGTATAGTATATGGTGTATAGTGGTATATAGTATAGAATGTGGTGTAGAGCTGTATAGTGGTACATAATATAGAATATGGTGTATAGTGGTACAAAGTATAGAATATGGTGTATATTGGCACATAGTATAGATTGTGGTATATAGTGGTACATAGTGGTACATAGTATAGAATATGGTGTATAGAGGTACATAGTATAGAATATGGTGTATATTGGTACATAGTATATAATGTGGTGTATAGTGGTATATGGTGTAGAGCTCTATAGTGGTACATAGTATAGAATGTAGTGTATAGTAGTACATAGTATAGAATATGGTGTAGAGCTGTATAGAGGTACATAGTATAGAATGTGGTGTAGAGCTGGATAGTGGTCTATAGTATAGAATATGGTGTATAGTGGTACATAGTATAGAATATGGTGTATAGTGGTGCATAGTATATAATATAGTGTAGACATGTATAGTGGTACATAGTATAGAATATGGTGTAGTACTGTATAGTGATACATAGTATAGAATATGGTGTAGAGCTGTATTGTGGTACATAGTATAGAATATTGTGTTTAGTTTTACATTGTATAGAATATGGTGTATAGAGGTACATAGTATAGAATATGGTGTATAGTGGTACATAGTATAGAATATAGTGTATAGTGGTACATAGTATAGAATATGGTGTAAAGTGGTACATAGTATAGAATATGTTGTATAGAGGTACATAGTATAGAATATAGTGTATAGTGGTACATAGTATAGAATGTGGTGTATAGTGGTACATAGAGTAGAATTTGGTGTAGAGCTGTATAGTGGTACATAGTATAGAATATGGTGTATAGAGGAACATAGTATAGAATGTTGTATAGAGCTGTATAGTGGTATATAGTATAGAATGTGGTGTATAGTGGTACATATTATAGAATGTTGTATAAAGCTGTATAACGGTATATAGTATAGAATAGGGTGTATAGTGGTACATAGTATAGAATGTGGTGTTGAGCTGTATTGTGTACATAGTATAGAATGTGGTGTATAGTGGTACATAGTATACAATTTGGTGTAGAGCTGTATAGTGGTACATAGTATAGAATATGGTGTATAGAGGAACATAGTAAAGAATGTCGTGTAGAGCTGTATAGTGGTATATAGTATAGAATGTGGTGTATAGTGGTACATATTATAGAATGTTGTATAAAGCTGTATAATGGTACATAGTATAGAATAGGGTGAATAGTTGTACATAGTATAGAATGTGGTGTAGAGCTGTACAGTGGTACATAGTATAGAATGTGTTGTAGAGCTGAATAGTTGTACATAGTATAGAATATGGTGTATAGTGGTACATAGTATAGAATATGGTGTATAGAGGCACATAGTATAGAATATGGTGTATAGTGGTACATAGTATGGAATACAGTGTATAGTGGTACATAGTATAGAATATGGTGTATTGTGGTACATTCTATAGAATATGGTGTATAGAGGTACATAGTATAGAATATGGTGTATATTGGTACATAGTATAGAATGTGGTGTATAGTGGTACATAGTATAGAATTTGGTGTAGAGCTACATGGTGGTACATAGTATAGAATGTGGTGTAGAGCTGTAAAGTGGTACATAGTATAGAATATGGTGTATAGTGGTACATAGTATAGAATGTGTTGTAGAGCTGTATAGTGGTACATAGTATAGAATATAGTGTATAGTGGTGCATAGTATAGAATATGGTGTATAGTGGTGCATAGTATAGAATATGGTGTAGAGCTGTATAGTGGTACATAGTATAGAATAGGGTGTAGTGTTGTATAGTGGTACATAGTATAGAATATGGAGTATAGTAGTACATAGTATAGAATATGGTATATAGAGGAACATAGTATAGAATTTGTTGTAGAGCTGTACAGTGGTGCATAGTATAGAGTATTGTGTATAGTGATACATAGCATAGAATATGGTGTAGAGCTGTATAGTTGTGCTGAGTAAAGAATATGGTGTATAGTGCTACATAGTATAGAATATGGTGTATAGTGGTATATAGTATAGAATGTGGTGTAGAGCTGTATAATGGTACATAGTATAGAATATGGTGTATAGTGGTATATAGTGTAGAATATTGTGTATAGAGGTACATAGTATAGAATATGGTGTACAGTTGTACATAGTATAGAACGTGGTGTATAGTGGTACATAGTGGTACAGAGTATAGAATGTGGTGTAGTGGTACATAGTATAGAATATGGTGTATAGTGGTATATGGTGTAGAGCTGTATTGTGGTACATAGTATAGAATATTGTGTTTAGTTTTACATTGTATAGAATATGGTGTATAGAGGTACATAGTATAGAATATGGTGTATAGTGGTACATAGTATAGAATATAGTGTATAGTGGTACATAGTATAGAATATGGTGTAAAGTGGTACATAGTATAGAATATGTTGTATAGAGGTACATAGTATAGAATATAGTGTATAGTGGTACATAGTATAGAATGTGGTGTATAGTGGTACATAGAGTAGAATTTGGTGTAGAGCTGTATAGTGGTACATAGTATAGAATATGGTGTATAGAGGAACATAGTATAGAATGTTGTATAGAGCTGTATAGTGGTATATAGTATAGAATGTGGTGTATAGTGGTACATATTATAGAATGTTGTATAAAGCTGTATAACGGTATATAGTATAGAATAGGGTGTATAGTGGTACATAGTATAGAATGTGGTGTTGAGCTGTATTGTGTACATAGTATAGAATGTGGTGTATAGTGGTACATAGTATACAATTTGGTGTAGAGCTGTATAGTGGTACATAGTATAGAATATGGTGTATAGAGGAACATAGTAAAGAATGTCGTGTAGAGCTGTATAGTGGTATATAGTATAGAATGTGGTGTATAGTGGTACATATTATAGAATGTTGTATAAAGCTGTATAATGGTACATAGTATAGAATAGGGTGAATAGTTGTACATAGTATAGAATGTGGTGTAGAGCTGTACAGTGGTACATAGTATAGAATGTGTTGTAGAGCTGAATAGTTGTACATAGTATAGAATATGGTGTATAGTGGTACATAGTATAGAATATGGTGTATAGAGGCACATAGTATAGAATATGGTGTATAGTGGTACATAGTATGGAATACAGTGTATAGTGGTACATAGTATAGAATATGGTGTATTGTGGTACATTCTATAGAATATGGTGTATAGAGGTACATAGTATAGAATATGGTGTATATTGGTACATAGTATAGAATGTGGTGTATAGTGGTACATAGTATAGAATTTGGTGTAGAGCTACATGGTGGTACATAGTATAGAATGTGGTGTAGAGCTGTAAAGTGGTACATAGTATAGAATATGGTGTATAGTGGTACATAGTATAGAATGTGTTGTAGAGCTGTATAGTGGTACATAGTATAGAATATAGTGTATAGTGGTGCATAGTATAGAATATGGTGTATAGTGGTGCATAGTATAGAATATGGTGTAGAGCTGTATAGTGGTACATAGTATAGAATAGGGTGTAGTGTTGTATAGTGGTACATAGTATAGAATATGGAGTATAGTAGTACATAGTATAGAATATGGTATATAGAGGAACATAGTATAGAATTTGTTGTAGAGCTGTACAGTGGTGCATAGTATAGAGTATTGTGTATAGTGATACATAGCATAGAATATGGTGTAGAGCTGTATAGTTGTGCTGAGTAAAGAATATGGTGTATAGTGCTACATAGTATAGAATATGGTGTATAGTGGTATATAGTATAGAATGTGGTGTAGAGCTGTATAATGGTACATAGTATAGAATATGGTGTATAGTGGTATATAGTGTAGAATATTGTGTATAGAGGTACATAGTATAGAATATGGTGTACAGTTGTACATAGTATAGAACGTGGTGTATAGTGGTACATAGTGGTACAGAGTATAGAATGTGGTGTAGTGGTACATAGTATAGAATGTGGTGTATAGTGGTATATGGTGTAGAGCTGTATAGTGGTACATAGCATAGAAAGTGATGTACAGTATTACATAGTACAGAATACGGTGTAGAGCTGTATAGTGGTACATAGTATAGAATATGATGTAGAGCTGTATAGTGGTACATAGTATAGAATATGGTGTAGTGTTGTATAGTGGTACATAGTATATTATATGGTGTAGAGCTGTATTGTGGTACAAAGTATGGAATATGGTGTATAATGGTACATAGTATAGAATATGGTGTATAGAGGTACATAGTATAGAATATGGTGTATAGTGGTACATAGTATGGAATACGGTGTATAGTGGTACATAGTATAGAATATGGTGTATTGTGGTACATTGTATAGAATATGGTGTATAGAGGTACAAAGTATAGAATATGGTGTATAGTGCTAAATAGTATAGAATATGTTGTATAGTGGTACATAGTCTATATTGTGTGGTGTAAAGCTGTATAATGGTACATAGTATAGAATGTGGTGTATAGTGGTACATAGAATAGAATATGGTGTATAGTGTTACATAGTATAAAATATGGTGTATAGTGGTACATAGTATAGAATGTGGTGTAGAGCTGTATAGTGGTACATAATATCGATTGTGGTGTAGAGCTGTATAGTGGTACATAGTATAGAAAATGGTGCATAGAGGTACATAGTATAGAATATGGTGTATAGTGATACATAGTTTAGAATGTGGTGTATAGTGGTACATAATATAGATATTGTGTATAGAGGCACATAGTATAGAATGTGGTGTATAGTGGTACATAGTATATAATATGGTGTATAGATGTACATAGTATAGAATATGGTGTATAGAGGTACATCATCTAGAATATGGTGTATAGTGTTACATAGTCTAGAAAATGATGTATAGTGGTACATAGAATATGATGTATAGCAGTACATAGTATAGAATGTGGTGTAGAGCTGAATAGTGGTACATAGTATAGAATTGGTGTATAGTGGTACATAGTATAGAATGTGGTGTATAGTTCTACATAGTATAGAATATGGTGTATAGTGGTACTTAGTATAGAATGTGGTCTATAGTAGTATATTGTATAGAATATGGTGTAGAGCTGTACAGTTGTACTTAGTATAGAATGTGGTATAGAGCTGTATAGTGGTACATAGCATAGAATATAGTGTAGAGGTTTATAGTGGTACATAGTATAGAATATGGTTAATAGTGGTATATAGTATAGAATATGGTGTATAGAGGTAAATAGTATAGAATATGGTGTATAGTGGTACATAGTATAGAATGTGGTGAAGAGCTGTATATTGGTACATAGTTTAGGATGTGGTGTATAGTGGTATATAGTATAGAATATGGTGTATAGAGGGACATAATATTGAATATGGTGTATAGTAGTTCATAGTCTAAAATGTGGTGTATAGTTGTACATAGTATAGATTATGGATATAGAGCTGTATAGTGGTACATAGTATAGAATGTGGTATATAGTGGTACATAGTATAGAATGTGGTGTAGAGCTGTATAGTGGTACATAGTATAGAATAAGGTGTAGAGCTGTATAGTGGTAGATAGTATAGAATATGGTGTATAGTGGTACACAGTATAGAATATGGTGTTGAGCTGTATAATGGTACATAGTATAGAATGTGGTGTATAGTGTTACATTTTATAGAATATGGTGTATAGTAGTACATAGTATAGAATGTGGTGTATAGTAGTATATAGTATAGAATATGGTGTAGAGCTGTATAGTGGTTCATTGTATAGAAAATGGTGTATAGTACTACATAGTATAGAATATGGTGTATAGTGCTACATAGTATATAATGTGGTGTATAGTGGTACATAGTATAAATTATGGTGTAGAGAGGTACATAGTAGAGAATATGGTGTATAGTGGTACATAGTCTAGAATGTGGTGTATAGTGGTACATAGAATATGGTGTATAGTGGTACATAGTATAGAATGTGGTGTAGAGCTGTATAGTGGTACATATTATAGAATATGGTGTATAATGGTACATAGTATAGAATGTGGTGTAGAGCCGTATAATGGTACATAGTATATAATGTGGTGTATAGTGGTACATAGTATAGAATGTGATTTAGAGCTGTATAATGGTTCATAGTATAGAATGTGGTGTATAGTGGTACATAGTATAGAATATGGTGTATAGAGGTACATAGTATAGAATATGGTGTATAGTGGTTCATAGTCTAGAATGTGGTGTATAGTGGTATATGGTATAGAATATGGTGTACAGTGGTACATAGTATAGAATGTGGTGTAGAGCTGTATAGTGGTACATAGTATAGAATATGGTGTAGAGCTGTATAGTGGTACATAGTATAGAATGTGGTATATAGTGGTACATAGTATATAATGTGGTGTAGAGCTGTATAATAGTAGAAAGTATAGAATGTGGTGTATAGTGTTACATTTTATAGAATATGGTGTATAGTGGTACATAGTATAGAATCTGGTGTATAGTAGTATATAGTATTGAATATGGTGTAGAGCTGTATTGTGGTACATAGTATAGAATGTGGTTTACAGCTGCATAGTGGTACATAGAATAGAATATTGTGTAGAGGTGAATAGTGGTACATAGTAAAGAATATGGTGTATAGTGGTATATAGTATAGAATATGGTGTAGAGCTGTATAGTGGTTCATAGTATAGAAAATGGTGTATAGTAGTACATAGTATAGAATATGGGGTGAGCTATATAGTTGTTTATAGTATAGAATATGGTTTATAGTGGTACATAGTATAGAATATGGTGTATAGTGGTATATAGTATAGAATATGGTGTATAGAGGTACATAGTATAGAATATGGTGTATAGATGTACATAGTATAGAATATGGTGTTAAGTGGTACACAGTCTAGAATATGGTGTATAGTGGTATATGGTATAGAATATGGTGTAGAGCTGTATAGTGGTACATAGAATAGAATATGGTGTAGAGCTGTATAGTGGTACATAGTATACAATAGGGTGTAAAGTGGTATATAGTATAGAATATGGTGTATAGCTGTACAGTGGTGCATAGTATAGAGTATTGCGTATAGTGATACATAGCATAGAATATGGTGTAGAGATGTATAGTGGTACGTAGTATAGAATATGGTTTATAGTGCTACATAGTATAGACTATGGTGTATAGTGGTATATAGTACAGAATGCGGTGTAGAGCTGTATAGTGGTACACAGTATAGAATATGGTGAATAGTGGTACATAGTATAGAATATGGTGTATAGAGGTACATATTATAGAATATGGTGTATAGTTGTACATATTATAGAATGTGGTGTATAGTGGAACATAGTGGTACATAGTATAGAATGTTGTGTAGTGGTACATAGAATAGAATGTGGTGTAAAGTGGTATATGGTGTAGAGCTGTATAGTGGTACATAGTATAGAATGTGGTGAAGAGCTGTATAGTGGTACAAAGTATAGAATTTGGTGTAGAGCTGTATAGTGGTACATAGTATAGAATGTGGTGTATTGTGATACATAGTATAGAATATGGTGTATAGTGGTATATAGTATAGAATATGTTGTATAGAGGTACATAGTATAGAATATGGTGTATTGTGGTGCATAGTATAGAATATGGTGTATAGTGGTACATTTTATAGAATATGGTTTATAGAGGTACATAGTATAGAATATGGTGTATAGTGGTATATAGTATAGAATATGGTGTAGAGCTGTATAGTGGTGCATAGTATAGAATATGGGGTAGAGCTATATAGTTGTTTATAGTATAGAATATGGTGTATAGTGGTACATAGCATAGAATATGGTGTATAGTGGTATATAGTATAGAATATGGTGTATAGAGGTACATAGTATAGAATATGGTGTATTGTGGTGCATAGTATAGAATATGGTGTATAGTGGTACATAGTATAGAATATGGTGTTTAGACGAACATAGTATAGAATATGGTGTATATTGCTACATAGTATAGAATATGGTGTATAGTGGTACATAGTATAGAATATGGCAAAGTGCTGTATAGTGGTACATAGTATAGAATATAGTGTAGAACTGTATTGTGCTACACAGCATAGAATATGGTGTATAGTGGTACGTAGTATAGAAAATGGTGTATAGAGGTACATAGTATAGAATATGGTGTGTATAGTGGTACATAGTATAGAATACGGTGTATAGTGGTACATAGTATAGAATATGGTGTATTGTGATACATAGTATAGAATATGGTGTATTGTGGTACATAGTATAGAATATGGTGTATAGAGGTACATAGTATAGAATATGGTGTATAGTGGTACATAGTATAGAATGTGGTGTATAGTGGTACATAGTATAGAATTTGGTGTAGAGCTATATTGTGGTACATAGTATAGAATATGGTGTATAGAGGAACATATTATAGAATGTGGTGTATAGTGGTACATAGAATATGGTGTATAGTGGTACATAGTTAAGAATGTGGTGTAGAGCTGTATAGTGGTACATAGTATAGAATATGGTGTATAGTGGTATATAGTCTAGAATGTGGTGTATAGAGGTACATAGTATAGAATATGGTGTACAGTGGTACATAGTAAAGAAAGTGGTGTAGAGCTGTATAGTGGTACATAGTATATAATGTGGTGTAGAGTTGTATAATAGCACATAGTATAGAATGTGGTGTACAGTGTTACATTTTATAGAATATGGTGTATAATGCATAGTATAGAATGTGGTGCATAGTAGTATATAGTATAGAATATGGTTTAGAGCTGTATAGTGGTACATAGTATAGAATGTGGTATACAGCTGTATAGTGGTACATAGTATAGAATATGGTGTAGAGGTGAATAGTGGTATATAGTACAGAATATGGTGTATAGTGATATATAATATAGAATATGGTGTAGAGCTGTATAGTGGTTCATAGCATATAAAATGGTGTATAGTAGTACATAGTATAGAATATGGGGTGAGCTATATAGTTGTTTTTAGTATAGAATATGGTTTATGGTGGTACATAGTATAGAATATGGTGTACTGTGGTATATAGTATAGAATATGGTGTATAGAGGTACATAGTATAGAATATGGTGTATAGATGTACATAGTATAGAATATGGTGTTAAGTGGTACATAGTTTAGAATATGGTGTATAGTGGTACATAATATAGAATGTGGTGTAGAGCTGTACAGTGGTACATAGTATATAATATGGTGTAGAGCTGTATAGTGGTACATAGAATAGAATATGGTGTAGAGCTGTATAGTGGTACATAGTATACAATAGGGTGTATAGTGGTATATAGTATAGAATATGGTGTATAGCTGTACAGTGGTGCATAGTATAGAGTATTGTGTATAGTGATACAAAACATAGAATATGGTGTAGAGATGTATAGTGGTACGTAGTATAGAATATGGTGTATAGTGCTACATAGTATAGAATATGGTGTATAGTGGTATATAATACAGAATGTGGTATAGAGATGTATAGTGGTACATAGTATAGAATATGGTGTATAGTGGTTCATAGTATAGAATATGGTGTATAGTGGTACATAGTATAGAATGTGGTGTAAAGTGGTACATAGTATAGAATATAGTGTATAGTGGTATATAATATAGAATATGATGTAGAGCTGTATTGTGGTACATAGTATAGAATATGGTGTATAGTGGTACATAGTATAGAATAAGGTGTATAGTGGTACATGGTATAGAATATGGGGTAGAGCTGTATAGTGGTATATAGTATAGAATATGGTGTATAGTGGTACATAGTATAGAATACTGTGTATAGGGGTACATAGTATAGAATATGGTGTATAGTGGTACATAGTATAGAATATGGTGTATAGTGGTACATAGTATATAGTGTATTGTGGTACATTGTATAGAATGTGATGAAGAGCTGTATAGTGGTACATAGTATAGAATATGTTGTATCGTGGTACATAGTATAGAATGTGGTGTAGAGCTGTATAATGGAACATAGTATAAAAAGTGTTATAGAGCTGTATAGTGGTATATAGTATAGAATGTGGTGTTAAGTGATACATAGTATAGAATAAGGTGTATCATGGTATATAGTATAGAATGTCGTTTATAGTGGTACACAGTATAGAATATGGTGTATAGTGGTATATAGTATAGAACATGGTGTAGAGCTGAATTTTGGTACATAGTATAAAATATGGTGTAGAGCTGTATAATGGTACATAGAATAGTATGTTGTTTATCGTGTTACATAGTATAGAATATGGTGTATAGTGGTACATAGTATAGAATGTGGTGGATAGTGGTATATAGTATAGAATATGGTGTAGAGCTGTAAAGTGGTGCATAGTATAGAGTATTGTGTATAGTGAAACATAGCATTGAATATGGTGTAGAGCTGTATAGTGGTACGTAGTATAGAATATGGTGTATAGTGCTACATAGTATAGAATATGGTGTATAGTGGTATATAGTATACAATGTGGTGTAGAGCTGTATAGTGGTACATAGTATAGCATATGGTGTATAGTGGTACATAGTATAGAATATAGTGTATAGAGGTACATAGTATAGAATATGGTGTATAGTGGTACATAGTACAGAATGTGGTGTATAGTGGTGCATAGTGGTACATAGTATAGAGTGTGGTGTAGTGGTGCATAGTATAGAATTTAGTGTATAGTGGTATATGGTGTAGAGCTGTATATTGGTACATAGTTTAGAATGTGGTGTATAGTAGTACATAGTATAGAATACGGTGAAGAGTTGAATAGTGGTACATAGTATAGAATGTGTTGCAGAGCTGTATAGTGGTACATAGTATAGAATATGGTGTATAGTGTTACATAGTATAGAATATGGTGTATAGTGGTACATTGTATAGAATATGGTGTAGAGCTGTATAGTGGTACATAGTATAGAATATGGTGTAGTGCTGTACAGTGGTACATAGTATAGAATATGGTGTAGAGCTGTATTGTGGTACATAGTATAGAATATGGTGTATAGTGGTACATAGTATAGAATATGGTGTATAGAGGTACATAGTATAGAATATGGTGCATAGTGGTACATAGTATGGAATACGGTGTATAGTGGTACATAGTATAGAATATGGTGAATTGTGGTATATAGTATAGATTATGGTGTACAGTGGTACATTGTATAGAATATGGTGTTTAGAGGTACATAGTATAGAATATGGTGTATAGTGGTACATAGTATAGAATGTGGTGTATAGTGGAACATAGTATAGAATTTATTGTAGTTCTGTATAGAGGTACATAGTATAGAATGTGGTGTAGAGCTGTATAATGGTACATAGTATAGAATGTGGTGTATAGTGGTACATAGTATAGAATATGGTGTATAGTGGTACATAGAATAGAATATGGTGTATAGTGGTACAAAGTATAGAATGTGGTGTAGAGCTGTATAGTGGTACATAGTATAGATTGTGGTGTAGAGCTGTAAAGTGGTACATAGTATAGAAAATGTTGTGTAGATGTACATAGTATAGAATATGGTGTATAGTGGTACATAGTATAGAATGTGGTATAGAGCTGTATGGTGGTACATAGTATAGAATGTGGTGTATGGTGGTATATAGTATAGAATATAGTGTATAGAGGCACAAAGTATAGAATATGGTGTATAGTGGTACATAGTATAGAATGTGGTGTATAGAGGTACGTAGTATAGAATATGGTGTATAATTGTACATAGTCTAGAATATGGTGATTAGTGGTACACAGAATATGATGTATAGTGGTACATAGTATAGAATGTGGTGTAGAGCTGAATAGTGGTACATAGTAGAGAATATGGTGTATAGTGGTACATAGTATAGAATGTGGTGTATAGTGGTATATAGAATTGAATATGGTGTGGAGGTGTATAGTGGTACATAGTATAGAATATGGTGTATAGTGGTAAATAGTATAGAATATGGTGTAGAGCTGTATAGTGGTTCATAGTATAGAATATGGTGTATAGTGGTACATAGTATAGAATATGGGGTAGAGCTGTATAGGTGTATATAGTATAGAATATGGTGTAAAGTGGAACATTGTATATAATATGGTTAATAGTGGTATATAGTATAGAATATGGTGTATAGAGGTAAATAGTATACAATATGGTGAAAGGTGGTACAAAGTATAGAATATGGTGTATAGTGGTACATAGTCTAGAATGTGGAGTATAGTGGTACATAGAATATGGTGTATAGTGCTACATAGTCTATAATGTGGTGTATAGTGGTACATAATATAGAATGTGGTGTAGAGCTGTATAATGGTACATAGTATAGAATGTGGTGTATAGTGGTACATAGTATAGAATATAGTGTATAGAAATACATAGTATAGAATATGTTGTATAGTGGTACATAGTCTAGAATGTGGTGTATAGTGGTACATAGTATAGAATATGGTGTACAGTGGTACATAGTATAGAATGTGGTGTATAGTGTTACATAGTATAGAATATCGTGTATTGTGGTACTAAGTTTAGAATATGGTGTATAGTAGTATATAGTATAGAATATGGTGTAGAGCTGTATAGTGTTACATAGTGTAGAATGTGGTATAGAGCTGTATAGTGGTACATAGTATAGAATATGGTGTAGAGGTGTATAGTGGTACATAGAATAGAATGTGTTGTATAGTGGTATACAGTATAGAATATGGTGTATAGTGCAACATAGTATAGAATTTGGTGTACAGTGGTTTAAAGTACAGACTGTGGTGTAGAGCACAAGTTCATAGTATAGAATATGGTGTTTAGTGGTACATAGTATAGAATATGGTGTATAGTGGTATATAGTATAAAATATGGTGTATAGTGGTACATAGTATAGAATATGCTGTATAGTGGTACATATGATAGAATATGGTGCATAGTGGTATATTGTATAAAATATGAGGTAGAGCTGTATAGTGGTACATAGTATAGAATATGGTGTATAGTGGTACATAATATAGAATATTGTGTATTGTACATAGTATAGAATATGGTGTATAGTGGTACATGGTATAGAATATTGGGTAGAGCTGTATAGTGGTATATAGTATAGAATATGTTGTATAGTGGTACATAGTATAGAATATGGTGTATAGTGGTACATGGTATAGAATATGGTGTATAGTGTTACATAGTCTAGAATGTGGTATAGAGCTGTACAGTGGTACATAGTATAGAATGTGGTGTATAGTGGTAAATAGAATATGGTGTATAATGGTACATAGTAAAGAGTATGGTGTATTGTACAAAGTATAGAATATGGTGTATAGTGGTACATTGTATAGAATATGGTGTTTTGTGGTACATAGTACAGAATATGGTGTATAGTGGTACATAGCATAGAATATGGTGTATAAAGGTACATAGTATTGAATATGGGGTATAGTGCTACATAGTATAGATTGTGGTGTATAGTTGTACATAGTATACATTATGGTGTATAGAGGTACATAGTATAGAATATGGTGTATAGTCAGACATAGTTTAGAATGTGGTGTATAGTGTTACATAGAATATGGTGTTTAGTAGTACATAGTATAGAATGTGGTGTAGAGCTGTATAGTGGTACATAGTATAGAATATGGTGTATTGTGGTACATAGTATACAATGTGGTACAGAGCTGTATAATCGTACATAGAATAGAATGTGGTGTGTAGTGGTACATAATATAGAATGTGGTGTAGAGCTGTATAATGGAATATAGTATAGAATATGGTGTATAGTGGTACATAGTATAGAATATGGTGTATAGAAGTAAATAGTATAGAATATGTTGTCTAGTGGTACATTGTCTAGAATGTGGTGTATAGTGGTACATTGTATAGAATATGGTGTACAGTGGTACATAGTATAGAATGTGGTGTAGAGATATATAGTGGTACATAGTATAGAATATGGTGTAGAGCTGTATAGTAGTATATAGTATAGAATGTGGTATATAGTGGTACATAGTATAGAATGTGGTGTAGAGCTGTATAATGGTACATAGTATAGAATGTGGTTTATAGTGTAGAATATGGTGTAGAGCTGTATAGTGGTACATAGTATAGAATATGGTGAAGAGCTGTATAGCGGTACATAGTATACAATATGGTGTATGTGGTATATAGTATAGAATATGGTGTAGAGCTGGAAAGTAGTACATAGTATAGAGTATTGTGTATAGTGATACATAGCATAGAATTTGGTGTAGAGCTGTATAGTGGTACATAGTATAGAATATGGTGTATAGTGCTACATAGTATAGAATATGGTGTATAGTGGTATATAGTATAGAATGTGGAGTAGAGCTGTGTAGTGGTACATAGTATAGCATATGGTGTATAGTGCTACATAGTATAGAATTTGGTGTATAGAGGTACATAGTATAGAATATGCTGGTAAGTGGTACACAGTATAGAATGTGGTGTATAGTGGTACATAGTGGTACATAGTATAGAGTGTGGTGTAGTGGTACATAGTATAGAATGTGGTTTACAGTTGTTTATGGTGTAGAGCTGTATAGTGGTACATATTATAGAATGTGGTGTTTAGTAGTACATAGTATAGGATACGGTGAAGAGCTGTATAGAGGTACATAGTATAGAATGTGGTGTAGAGCTGTATAGTGGTACATAGTATAGAATATGGTGTATAGTGGTACATAGTATATAATATGGTGTATAGTGGTACATAGTATAGAATATGGTGTAGAGCTGTATAGTGGTACATAGTATAGAATATGGTGTAGTACTGAATTGTGGTACATAGTATAGAATTTGGTGTAGAGCTGTATTGTGGTACATAGTATAGAATATCGTATATAGTGGTACATAGTATAGAATATGGTGTATAGAGGTACATAGTATAGAATATGGTGTATAGTGGTACATAGTATGGAATACGGTGTATAGTGGTACATAGTGTAGAATATGGTGTATTGTGGTACATAGTATAGAATATGGTGTATAGTGGTACATTGTACAGAACATGGTGTATAGAGGTACATAGTATAGAATATGGTGTATAGTAGTACATAGTATAGAATTTGGTGTAGAGCTGTATAGTGGTCTATAGTATAGAATGTGTTGTATAGTGGTACATAGTATAGAATGTGGTGTAAAGCTGTATAATGGTACATAGTATAGAATGTGGTGTACAGTGGTACATAGTATAGAATATGGTGTACAGTGGTACATAGTATAGAATATGGTGTATAGTGGTACATAGTATAGAATGTTGTGTAGAGCTGTATAGTGGTACATAGTATAGATTGTGGTGTAGAGCTGAAAAGTGGTACATAGTATAGAAAATGGTGTATAGAGGTACATAGTATAGAATATGGTGTATAGTGGTACATAGTATAGAATGTGGTGTAGAGCTGTATAGTAGTACATAGTATAGAATGTGGTGTATGGTGGTATATAGTATATAATATAGAGTATAGAGGCACATAGTATAGAATATGGTGTATAGTGGTACATAGTATAGAATGTGGTGTATAGTGGTACATAGTATAGAATGTGTTCTATAGTAGTATATATTATAGAATATGTTGTAGAACTGTACAGTTGTACATAGTATAGAATGTGGTATATAGCTGTATAGTGGAACATAGCATAGAATATGGTGTAGAGGTGTATAGTGGTACATAGTATAGAATACCACATTCTATACTATGTACTGCTATACATCATATTCTATGTACCACTATACATCATTTTCTAGACTATGTAACACTATACACCATATTCTAGATGATGTACCTCTATACACCATATTCTATACTGTGTACATCTATACACCATATTATATACTATATACCACTATACACCACATTCTATACTATGTACCACTTTACACCATATTCTATACTATGTGCCTCTATACACAATATCTATATTATGTACCACTATACACCACATTGTAAACTATGTATCACTATACACCATATTCTATACTGTGTACCTCTATGCACCATTTTCTATACTATGTACCACTATACAGCTCTACACCACAATCGATGCTATGTACCACTATACAGCTCTACACCACATTCTATACTATGTACCACTATACACCATATTTTATACTATGTAACACTATACACCATATTCTATTCTATGTACCACTATACACCACATTCTATACTTTGTACCATTATACAGCTTTACACCACAATATAGACTATGTACCACTATACATCATATTCTATACTATTTAGCACTATACAGCTCTACACCACATTCTATACTATGTACCTCTATACACCATATTCTATACTATGTACCACTAAACACCATATTCTATACTTTGTACCTCTATACACCATATTCTATACAATGTACCACAATACACCATATTCTATACTATGTACCACTATACACCTCTACACCATATTCTATGCTATGTTCCACTATACAGCTATATACCACATTCTATACTATGTACAACTGTACAGTTCTACAACATATTCTATAATATATACTACTATAGAACACATTCTATACTATGTACCACTATACACCACATTCTATACTATGTACCACTATACACCATATTCTATACTATGTGCCTCTATACACCATTTTCTATACTATGTACCACTTTTCAGCTCTACACCACAATCTATACTATGTACCACTATACAGCTCTACACAACATTCTATACTATGTACCACTATACACCATATTCTATACTATGTACCTCTATACACCATTTTCTATACTATGTACCACTTTTCAGCTCTACACCACAATCTATACTATGTACCACTATACAGCTCTACACAACATTCTATACTATGTACCACTATACACCATATTCTATACTATGTACCACTGTACACCATATTCTATACTATGTACCACTATACACTACATTCTATACTATGTACCATTATACAGCTTTACACCACATTCTATACTATGTACCACTATACAACACATTCTATACTATATACCACTATACAGCTCTACACCAAATTCTATACTATGTACTACTATACACCATATTCTATACTATGTACCTCTATACACCATGTTCTATACAATGTACCACTATACACCATATTCTATACTATGTACCACAATACACCATATTCTACACTATGTACCACTATACACTGTATTCCATACTATGTACCACTATACACCATATTCTATACTATGTACCTCTATACACCATATTCAATACTATGTACCACTATATACCATATTCTATACTATGTACCACAATACAGCTCTACACCAAATTCTATACTATGTACCACAATACAGTACTACACCATATTCTATACTATGTACCACTATACAGCTCTACACCATATTCTATACTATGTACCACTATACACCATATTCTATACTATGTACCACTATACACCATATTTTATACTATGTACCACTATAAAGCTCTACACAACATTCTATACTATGTACCTCTATACAGCTCTTCACCGTATCCTATACTATGTACTACTAAACACCACATTCTATAATATGTACCACTATACAGCTCTACACCATATACAACTGTAAACCACATTCTATACTATGTACCACTACACCACACTCTATACTATGTACCACTATGTACCACTATACACCACATTCTATACTGTGTACCACTTACCAGCATATTCTATACTATGTACCTCTATACACCAAATTCTATACTATGTAGCACTATACACCATATGCTATACTATGTACCACTACACAGCTCTACTCCACATTCTATACTATATACCACTATACACCATATTCTATACTATGTAGCACTATACACCATATTCTATACTATGTACCACTATACAGCTCTACACCAAATTCTATGCTATGTATCACTATACACAATACTCTATACTATGTACTACTTTCCAGCTCTACACCATATTCTATACTATATACCACATACACCATATTGTATACTATGTACCGCTATACAGCTCTTCACCATATTCTATACTATGTACCACTATACAGCTCTACACCATATTCTACACTATAAACCACATTCTATACTATGTACCATTATACAGCTCTACACCACATTCTATACTATGTACCACTATATACCACATTCTATACTATGTACTACTATACAGCTCTACACCATATTCTATACTATGTACCACTGTACACCATATTCTATACAATGTACCACTATACACCACATTCTAGACAATGTACCACTAGACAACATATTCTATACTATTTACTTCTATACACCATATTCTATACTATGTACCACTATACACCATATTCTTTACTATATTCCATTATACAGCTCTACACCACATTCTATATTATGTACCACTACACACCACATTCTATACTATGTACGATTATACAGCTCTGTACCACATTGTATACTATGTACCACAATACACCATATTCTATACTATGTACCACTATACAGCTCTACACCACATTCTATACTATGTACCTCTAAACACCATATTCTATGTAACACTATACACCACATTCTAAACTATGTCTGACTATACACCATATTCTATACTATGTACCTCTATACACCATAATGTATACTATGTACAACTATACACCACAATCTATACTATGTAGCACTATACCCCATATTCTATACTATGTACCTTTATACACCATATTCTATGCTATGTACCACTATACACCATATTCTGTACTATGTACCACAAAACACCATATTCTATACAATGTACCACTATACACCATATTCTATACTTTGTACAATACACCATACTCTTTACTATGTACCATTATACACCATATTCTATTTACCACTATACACCACATTCTATACTATGTACCACTGTACAGCTCTATACCACATTCTAGACTATGTACCACTATACACCATATTCTATACCATGTACCACTATACACCATATTCTATACTATGTACCACTATACAACATATTCTATACTATATACCACTATACAGCTCTACCCAATATTCTATACCATGTACCACTATACACCATATTCTATACTATGTACAATACACAATATTCTATATTATGTACCACTATACACCATATTCTATACTATGTACCACTATACAGCTCTACCTCATATTTTATACAATATACCACTATGCACCATATTCTATCATATGTACCACTATACAGCATATTCTATACTATGTACCACTATACACCATATTTTATACTATATACCACTATACACCATATTCTATACTATGTACCACTAAACACCATATTCTATACTATGAACTTGTGCTCTACACCACAGTCTGTACTTTAAACCACTATACACCAAATTCTATACTATGTTGCACTATACACCATATTCTATACTGTATACCACTATACACCACATTCTATTCTATGTACCACTATACACCTCTACACCATATTCTATACTATGTACCACTATACAGCTCTATACCACATTCTACACTATGTACCACTATACAGCTCTACACCATATTCTATACTATATACTACTATACACCATATTCTAAACTTAGTACCACAATACACGATATTCTATACTATGTAACACTATACACCACATTCTATACTATGTACCACTGTACACCATATTCTATACTATGTACCACTATACACCACATTCTAGACTATGTACCACTATACAACATATTCTATACTATGTATTTCTATACACCATATTCTATACTATGTACCACTATACACCACATTCTATACTATGTACCATTATACAGCTCTACACCACATTCTTTATTATCTACCACTATACACCACATTCTAGACTATGTAGCACTATACACCATATTCTATGTACCACTATACTCCACATTCTAGACTATGTACCACTATACACCATATTCTATACTATGTACCACCTTTCACCATATTGTATACTATTTACCTCTATACACCATATTCTATACTATATACCACTATTAACCATATTATATACAATGTTCCACTTTGCACCATATTCTATACAATATACACCTATACAGCTCTACCCCATATTCTATACTATGTACCACTATACACCATATTCTATACTATGAACCACTATACAGCTCTACACCATATTCTATACTATTTACCACTATACACCATATTCTATACTATGTACCACTATACACCTCCACACCATATTCAATTCTATATACCACTATACACCACATTCTATACTATGTACCACTATACACCATATTCTCTACTATGTACCACTATTCAGCTCTACACCACATTCTATACTATGTACCACTATACATCATATTCTGTGTACCACTAATCACCATATTCTAGACTATGTACAATTATACACCATATTCTATACTACGTACCTCTATACACCACATTCTATACTAGGTACCACTATACACCGTATTCTATAAAATGTAACACTGTACACCACATTCTATACTATGTACCATTATACAGCTCTACACCACATTATATACTATGTACCACTATACAGCTCTACACCTCTTTCTATACTATGTACCACTGTACACCATATTCTATACTATGTACCTCTATACACCACATTCTAGACTATATACCACTATACACCATATTCTATACTATGTACCACTATACAGCTATACACCACATTCTTAACTATGTACCACTATACACCATATTCTATGTACCACTATACACCACATTCTATAATATGTTCCTCTATACACCATATTCTATACTATGTACCACAATATAGCTCTACACCAAATTCTATACTATGTACCACTATACACCACATTCTATACTATGTACCACTATACACCATATTCTATACTATGTACCTCTATACACCATATTCTATACTATGTACCACTATACACCATAGTCTATACTATGTATCACAATACACCATATTCTATACTATGTACCACTATACACCGTATTCTATACTATGTACCACTATACACACCATATTCTATACTATGTACCTCTATACACCATTTTCTATACTACGTACCACTATACACCGTATTCTATGCTGTGTAGCACAATACAGTTCTACACTATATTCTATACTATGTACCACTATACAGCTCTACACCACATTCTATACTATGTACCACTATACACCATATTTTATACTATGTAACACTATACACCATATTCTATTCTATGTACCACTATACACCACATTCTATACTTTGTACCATTATACAGCTTTACACCACAATATAGACTATGTACCACTATACATCATATTCTATACTATTTAGCACTATACAGCTCTACACCACATTCTATACTATGTACCTCTATACACCATATTCTATACTATGTACCACTAAACACCATATTCTATACTTTGTACCTCTATACACCATATTCTATACAATGTACCACAATACACCATATTCTATACTATGTACCACTATACACCTCTACACCATATTCTATGCTATGTTCCACTATACAGCTATATACCACATTCTATACTATGTACAACTGTACAGTTCTACAACATATTCTATAATATATACTACTATAGAACACATTCTATACTATGTACCACTATACACCACATTCTATACTATGTACCACTATACACCATATTCTATACTATGTGCCTCTATACACCATTTTCTATACTATGTACCACTTTTCAGCTCTACACCACAATCTATACTATGTACCACTATACAGCTCTACACAACATTCTATACTATGTACCACTATACACCATATTCTATACTATGTACCTCTATACACCATTTTCTATACTATGTACCACTTTTCAGCTCTACACCACAATCTATACTATGTACCACTATACAGCTCTACACAACATTCTATACTATGTACCACTATACACCATATTCTATACTATGTACCACTGTACACCATATTCTATACTATGTACCACTATACACTACATTCTATACTATGTACCATTATACAGCTTTACACCACATTCTATACTATGTACCACTATACAACACATTCTATACTATATACCACTATACAGCTCTACACCAAATTCTATACTATGTACTACTATACACCATATTCTATACTATGTACCTCTATACACCATGTTCTATACAATGTACCACTATACACCATATTCTATACTATGTACCACAATACACCATATTCTACACTATGTACCACTATACACTGTATTCCATACTATGTACCACTATACACCATATTCTATACTATGTACCTCTATACACCATATTCAATACTATGTACCACTATATACCATATTCTATACTATGTACCACAATACAGCTCTACACCAAATTCTATACTATGTACCACAATACAGTACTACACCATATTCTATACTATGTACCACTATACAGCTCTACACCATATTCTATACTATGTACCACTATACACCATATTCTATACTATGTACCACTATACACCATATTTTATACTATGTACCACTATAAAGCTCTACACAACATTCTATACTATGTACCTCTATACAGCTCTTCACCGTATCCTATACTATGTACTACTAAACACCACATTCTATAATATGTACCACTATACAGCTCTACACCATATACAACTGTAAACCACATTCTATACTATGTACCACTACACCACACTCTATACTATGTACCACTATGTACCACTATACACCACATTCTATACTGTGTACCACTTACCAGCATATTCTATACTATGTACCTCTATACACCAAATTCTATACTATGTAGCACTATACACCATATGCTATACTATGTACCACTACACAGCTCTACTCCACATTCTATACTATATACCACTATACACCATATTCTATACTATGTAGCACTATACACCATATTCTATACTATGTACCACTATACAGCTCTACACCAAATTCTATGCTATGTATCACTATACACAATACTCTATACTATGTACTACTTTCCAGCTCTACACCATATTCTATACTATATACCACATACACCATATTGTATACTATGTACCGCTATACAGCTCTTCACCATATTCTATACTATGTACCACTATACAGCTCTACACCATATTCTACACTATAAACCACATTCTATACTATGTACCATTATACAGCTCTACACCACATTCTATACTATGTACCACTATATACCACATTCTATACTATGTACTACTATACAGCTCTACACCATATTCTATACTATGTACCACTGTACACCATATTCTATACAATGTACCACTATACACCACATTCTAGACAATGTACCACTAGACAACATATTCTATACTATTTACTTCTATACACCATATTCTATACTATGTACCACTATACACCATATTCTTTACTATATTCCATTATACAGCTCTACACCACATTCTATATTATGTACCACTACACACCACATTCTATACTATGTACGATTATACAGCTCTGTACCACATTGTATACTATGTACCACAATACACCATATTCTATACTATGTACCACTATACAGCTCTACACCACATTCTATACTATGTACCTCTAAACACCATATTCTATGTAACACTATACACCACATTCTAAACTATGTCTGACTATACACCATATTCTATACTATGTACCTCTATACACCATAATGTATACTATGTACAACTATACACCACAATCTATACTATGTAGCACTATACCCCATATTCTATACTATGTACCTTTATACACCATATTCTATGCTATGTACCACTATACACCATATTCTGTACTATGTACCACAAAACACCATATTCTATACAATGTACCACTATACACCATATTCTATACTTTGTACAATACACCATACTCTTTACTATGTACCATTATACACCATATTCTATTTACCACTATACACCACATTCTATACTATGTACCACTGTACAGCTCTATACCACATTCTAGACTATGTACCACTATACACCATATTCTATACCATGTACCACTATACACCATATTCTATACTATGTACCACTATACAACATATTCTATACTATATACCACTATACAGCTCTACCCAATATTCTATACCATGTACCACTATACACCATATTCTATACTATGTACAATACACAATATTCTATATTATGTACCACTATACACCATATTCTATACTATGTACCACTATACAGCTCTACCTCATATTTTATACAATATACCACTATGCACCATATTCTATCATATGTACCACTATACAGCATATTCTATACTATGTACCACTATACACCATATTTTATACTATATACCACTATACACCATATTCTATACTATGTACCACTAAACACCATATTCTATACTATGAACTTGTGCTCTACACCACAGTCTGTACTTTAAACCACTATACACCAAATTCTATACTATGTTGCACTATACACCATATTCTATACTGTATACCACTATACACCACATTCTATTCTATGTACCACTATACACCTCTACACCATATTCTATACTATGTACCACTATACAGCTCTATACCACATTCTACACTATGTACCACTATACAGCTCTACACCATATTCTATACTATATACTACTATACACCATATTCTAAACTTAGTACCACAATACACGATATTCTATACTATGTAACACTATACACCACATTCTATACTATGTACCACTGTACACCATATTCTATACTATGTACCACTATACACCACATTCTAGACTATGTACCACTATACAACATATTCTATACTATGTATTTCTATACACCATATTCTATACTATGTACCACTATACACCACATTCTATACTATGTACCATTATACAGCTCTACACCACATTCTTTATTATCTACCACTATACACCACATTCTAGACTATGTAGCACTATACACCATATTCTATGTACCACTATACTCCACATTCTAGACTATGTACCACTATACACCATATTCTATACTATGTACCACCTTTCACCATATTGTATACTATTTACCTCTATACACCATATTCTATACTATATACCACTATTAACCATATTATATACAATGTTCCACTTTGCACCATATTCTATACAATATACACCTATACAGCTCTACCCCATATTCTATACTATGTACCACTATACACCATATTCTATACTATGAACCACTATACAGCTCTACACCATATTCTATACTATTTACCACTATACACCATATTCTATACTATGTACCACTATACACCTCCACACCATATTCAATTCTATATACCACTATACACCACATTCTATACTATGTACCACTATACACCATATTCTCTACTATGTACCACTATTCAGCTCTACACCACATTCTATACTATGTACCACTATACATCATATTCTGTGTACCACTAATCACCATATTCTAGACTATGTACAATTATACACCATATTCTATACTACGTACCTCTATACACCACATTCTATACTAGGTACCACTATACACCGTATTCTATAAAATGTAACACTGTACACCACATTCTATACTATGTACCATTATACAGCTCTACACCACATTATATACTATGTACCACTATACAGCTCTACACCTCTTTCTATACTATGTACCACTGTACACCATATTCTATACTATGTACCTCTATACACCACATTCTAGACTATATACCACTATACACCATATTCTATACTATGTACCACTATACAGCTATACACCACATTCTTAACTATGTACCACTATACACCATATTCTATGTACCACTATACACCACATTCTATAATATGTTCCTCTATACACCATATTCTATACTATGTACCACAATATAGCTCTACACCAAATTCTATACTATGTACCACTATACACCACATTCTATACTATGTACCACTATACACCATATTCTATACTATGTACCTCTATACACCATATTCTATACTATGTACCACTATACACCATAGTCTATACTATGTATCACAATACACCATATTCTATACTATGTACCACTATACACCGTATTCTATACTATGTACCACTATACACACCATATTCTATACTATGTACCTCTATACACCATTTTCTATACTACGTACCACTATACACCGTATTCTATGCTGTGTAGCACAATACAGTTCTACACTATATTCTATACTATGTACCACTATACAGCATTTCGCCATATTCTATACTATGTACCACTATACACCATATTCTATACTATGTAGCACTATACACCATATTCTATACTATGTTCGTCTATACACCATATTCTATACTATGTACCACTATACACCATATTCTATAATATGCACCACAATACACCATATTCTATACTATGTACCTCTATACACCATATTCTATACTATATACCACTATACACCATATTCTATGCTATGTACCACTATACACCATATTCTATACTATAAACAACTATATAGCTCTACCCCATATTCTATACTATGCACCACTATACAGCTCTACACCATATTCTATACTATATACCACTATACACCATATTCTATACTATGTACCTCTATAAACCATATTCTATAAAATGTACCACTATACACCATATTCTATACTATGCACCACAATACACCATATTCTATACTATGTACCTCTATACAACATATTCTATACTATATACCACTATACACCATATTCTATACTATGTATCACAATACACCATATTCTATACTATGTACCACTATACACCGTATTCTATACTATGTACCACTATACACACCATATTCTATACTATGTACCTCTATACACCATTTTCTATACTACGTACCACTATACACCATATTCTATGCTGTGTAGCACAATACAGTTCTACACCATATTCTATACTATGTACCACTATACAGCACTTCGCCATATTCTATACTATGTACCACTATACACCATATTCTAAACTATGTAGCACTATACACCATATTCTATACTATGTTCGTCTATACACCATATTCTATACTATGCACGACAATACACCATATTCTATACTATATACCACTATTCACAATATTCTATACTATGTACCACTATACACCTTATTCTATAAAATGTACCAATATACACCATATTCTATACTATGCACCACAATACACCATATTCTATACTATGTTCCTCTATACACCATATTCTATACTATGTACCACCATACACCATATTCTATAAAATGTAACACTATACACCACATTCTTAACTTTGTACCACTATACAGCTCTACACCAAATTCTATACTATGTACCACTATACAGCTCTACACCATAATCTATACTATGCACCACATTACACCATATTCTATACTATATACCACTATACACCATATTCTATACTATGTACCACTATACACCATATTCTATAAAATGTAACACTATACACCACATTCTATACTATGTACCACTATACAGCTCTTCACCACATTCTATACTATGTACCACTATACAGCTCTACACCATATACCACTTTACACCACATTCTATTCTATGTACCACTACACAACATTCTATACTATGTACCACTATGTTCCACTATACACCACATTCTATAATATGTACAACTATACACCATATTCTATAATATGTACCTCTATACACCATATTCTATACTATGTACCACTATTCACAATATTCTATACTTTGTACCACTATACAGCTCTACACCGCATTCTGTACTATATACCACTATACACCATAGTCTATACTATGTAGCACTATAAACCATATTCTATACTACGTACCACTATACATCTCTACACCATATTCTATGCTATGTATCACTATACACAATACTCTATACTATGCACCACTGTACAGCTATACACCATATTCTATACTATATACCACTTTACACCCTATTGTATACTATGTACCACTATACAGCTCTACACCATATTCTATTCTATGTACCACTATACAGCTCTACACCATATTCTATACCATATACCACTATACACCATATTCTAGACTGTGATATGGTGTATAGTGGTACATAGTATAGATAGACTGTGGTGTATAGTGGTATATAGTGGTACAAAGTATAGAATGTGGTGTAGTGGTACATAGTATAGAATGTGGTGTATAGTAGTACATAGTATAGAATACAGTGTAGAGCTGTATATTGGTACATAGTATATAATATGGTGTAGTGTTGTATATTGGTACATTGTATAGAATATGGTGTAGAGCTGTATAGTGGTACATAGTATAGAAAATGGTGTATAGTGGTACATAGTATAGAATGTGGTGTATAGTGGTACATAGTATAGAATATAGTGTATAAAGGCACATAGTATAGAATATGGTGTATAGTGGTACATAGTTTAGAATGTGGTGTATAGTGGTACATAGTATATAATATGGTGTATAGAGGTACATAGTATAGAATATGGTGTATAGAGGTACATTGTCTAGAATATGGTGTATAGTGTTACATAGTCTAGAATATGGTGTATAGTGGTACACAGAATATGATGTATAGCGGTACATAGTATAGAATGTGGTGTAGAGCTGAATAGTGGTACATAGTATAGAATATGGTGTATAGTGGTACATAGTATAGAATATGATGTAGAGCTGTATAGTGGTACATAGTATAGAATGTGGTGTATAGTGCTACATACTATAGAATATGGTGTATAGAGGTACTTAGTATAGAATGTGGTCTATAGTAGTATTAAGTATAGAATATAGTGTAGACCTGTACAGTTGTACATAGTATAGAATGTGGTATAGAGCTGTTTAGTGGTACATAGCATAGAATATAGTGTAGAGGTTTAAAGTGGAACATAGTATAGAATATGGTGTATAGTGGTAAATAGTATAGAATATGGCGTAGAGTTGTATAGTGGTTCATAGTATAGAATATGGTGTATAGTGGTATATACATAGTACAGAATATGGGGTAGAGCTGTATAGTTGTATATCGTATAGAATATGGTGTATAGTGGTACATTGTATCGAATATGGTTAATAGTGGTACATAGTATAGAATGTGGTGTATAGTAGTATATAGTATAGAATATGGTGTAGAGCTGTACAGTGGTACATAGTATAGAATGTGGTGCAGAGCTGTATAGTGGTACTTGGCAAAGAATATGGGGTAGAGCTGTATAGTGGTATATAGTATAGAATATGGTGTAAAGTGGTACATAGTCTAGAATATGTTTTATAGTGGTATATAGTATAGAATATGGTGTATAGTGGTACATAGTATAGAATATGGTGAATAGTGGTACATAGTATAGAATGTTGTTTATAGTGGTACATAGTATAGAATATGGTGTATAGTTGTATATAGTATAGAACATGGTGTAGAGCTGAATATTGGTACATAGTATAAAAAATGGTGTAGAGCTGTATAGTGGTACATAGTATAGAATGTGGTGTATAGTGTTACATAGTATAGAATATGGTTTATAGTGGTACATAGTATAGAATGTGGTGTATAGTAGTATATAGTATAGAATATGGTGTTGAGCTGTACAGTGATACATAGTATAGAATGTGGTGCAGAGCTGTATAGTGGTACATGGCATAGAATATGGGGTAGAGCTGTATAGTGGTACATAGTCTAGAATATGTTGTATAGAGGTACATAGTATAGAATATGGTGTATAGAGGTACATAGTATAGAATATGGTGTATAGTGGTACATATTATAGAATGTGATGTAGAGCTGTATAGTGGTACATAGTATAGAATATGATGTATAGAGGTACATAGTATAGAATATGGTGTATAGAGGTACATAGTATAGAATATGGTGTATAGTGGTACATAGTATAGAATGTGGTGTATAGTGGTAAATAGTGGTACATAGTATAGAATGTGATGTAGTGGTACATAGTATAGAATGTGGTGTATAGTAGTACAAAGTATAGAATACGGTGTAGAGCTGTATATTAGTACATAGTATAGAATATGGTGTAGTGTTGTATAGTGGTACATAGTATAGAATATGGTTTAGAGCTGTATAGTGGTACATAGTATAGAAAATGGAGTATAGTGGTACATAGTATAGAATGTGGTGTATAGTGGAACATAGTATAGAATAGAGTGTATAAAGGCACATAGTATAGAATATGGTGTATAGTGATACATAGTATAGAATGTGGTGTATAGTGGTACATAGTATATAATATGGTGTATAGAGGTACATAGTATAGAATATGGTGTATAGAGGTACATTGTCTAGAATATGGTGTATATTGGTAAACAGAATATGATGTATAGCGGTACTTAGTATAGAATGTGGTGTAGAGCTGAATAGTGGTACATAGTATAGAATATGGTGTATAGTGGTACATAGTATAGAATATGGTGTAGAGCTGTATAGTGGTTCATAGTATAGAATATGGTGTATAGTGGTATATACATAGTACAGAATATGGGGTAGAGCTGTATAGTTGTATATCGTATAGAATATGGTGTATAGTGGTACATTGTATAGAATATGGTTAATAGTGGTATATAGTATAGAATATGGTGTATAGAGGTAAATAGTATAGAATATGGTGTATAGTGGTACATAGTATAGAATGTGGTGAAGAGCTGTATAATGGTACATAGTAATAGGATGTGGTGTATAGTGGTATATTGTATAGATTATAGTGTATAGAGGTACATAGTATAGAATATGGTGTATAGTAGTACATAGTCTAGAATGTGGAGTATAGTGGTATATAGTATAGATTGTGGTGTAGAGCTATATAGCGGTACATCGTATAGAATATGGTGTATAGTGGTACATAGTATAGAATATGGTGTATAGAGGTACATAGTATAGAATGTGGTGTATAGTGGTACATAGTGGAACATAGTATAGAATGTGGTGTAGTGGTACATATGTAGAATGTGGTGTATAGTGGTTTATGGTGTAGAGCTGTATAGTGGTACATTGCATAGAATGTGGTGTATAGTAGTACATAGTATAGAATACAGTGTAGAGCTGTATAGTGGTACATAGTATAGAATATGGTGTGTAGAGGTACACAGTAAAGAATGTGTTGTAGAGCTGTATAGTGGTACATAGTATAGAATATGGTGTATAGTGGTACATAGTATAGAATATGGTGTAGAGCTGTATAGTGGTACATAGTATAGAATATGGTGTAGTGTTGTATAGTGGGACATAGTATAGAAAATGGTGTAGAGCTGTATTGTGGTAAATAGTATAGAATATGGTGTATAGTGGTACATAGTATAGAATATGGTGTAGAGCTGTATAATGGTACATAGTATTGAATTTGGTATAGAACTGTATATTAGTACATAGTATAGAATACGGTGTGGAGCTGTATAGTGGTACATAGTATAGAATGTGGTGTAGAGCTGTATAGTGGTACATAGTATAAAATTTGGTGTATAGTGTTACATAGTATAGAATATGGTGTATAGTAGTACATAGTATAGAATATGGTGTAGAGCTGTATAGTGGTACATAGTATAGAATATGGTGTAGTGTTGTATAGTGGTACATAGTATAGAATATAGTGTAGAGCTGTATTGTGGTACATAGTATAGAATATGGTGTATAGTGGTACATAGTATAGAATATGGTGTATAGAGGTAAATAGTATAGAAAATGGTGGATAGTGGTACATAGTATGGAATACGGTGTAGAGTGGTACAAAGTATAGAATATGGTGTATTGTGATACATTGTATAGAATATGGTACATAGAGGTACAAAGTATAGAATATGGTGTATAGTGGTACATAGTATAGAATGTGGTGTATAGTGGTACATAGTATAGAATTTGGTGTAGAGCTGTATAGTGGTACATAGTATAGAATATGGTGTATAGAGGTACATATTATGGAATGTGGTGTAGAGCTGTATAGTGGTAAATAGTATAGAATATGTTGTATAGTGTTATATAGTATAGATTGTGGTGTAAAGCTGTATAATGGTACATAGTATAGAATGTGGTGTATAGTGGTACATAGTATAGAATGTGGTGTATAGTGGTATTTACTATAGAATATAGTGTATAGAGGTACATATTATAGAATGTGGTGTAGAGCTGTATAGTGGTAAATAGTATAGAATATGTTGTATAGTGGTACATAGTAAAGATTGTGGTGTAAAGCTGTATAATTGTACATAGTATAGAATGTGGTGTATAGTGGTATATAGTATAGAATATGGTGTATAGTGGTACATAGTACAGAATGTGGTGTAGAGCTGTATAGTGGTAAATAGTATAGAATATGTTGTATAGTGGTACATAGTATAGATTGTGGTGTAAAGCTGTATAATGGTACAAAGTATAGAATGTGGTGTATTGTGGTACATAGTATAGAATATGGTGTATAGTGAGTGGTACATAGTAAAGAATGTGGTGTATAGTGGTACATAGTATATAATATGGTGTATAGAGGTACATAGTATAGATTATGGTGTATAGAGGTACATAGTCTAGAATATGGTGTATAGTATTACATAGTCTAGAATATGGTGTATAGTGGTACATAGAATATGATGTATTGCAGTACATAGTATAGAATGTGGTGTAGAGCTGAATAGTGGCACATAGTACAGAATATGTTGTATTGTGGAACATAGTATAGAATGTGGTGTAGAGATGTATAGTGGTACATAGTATAGAATGTGGTGTATAGTGCAACATACTATAGAATATGGTGTATAGAGGTACTTAGTATAGAATGTGGTCTATAGTAGTATATAGTATAGAATATGGTGTAGAGCTGTACAGTTGTACATAGCATAGAATATAGTGTAGAGGTTTATAGTGGCACATAGTATAGAATATATTGTATAGTGGTAAATAGTATAGAATATTGTGTAGAGCTGTATAGTGGTTCATAGTATAGAATATGGTGTATAGTGGTATATACATAGTACAGAATATGGGGTAGAGCTGTATAGTTGTATATCATATAGAATGTGGTGTATAGAGGTAAATAGTATAGATTATGGTGTATAGTGGTACATAGTATAGAATGTGGTGAAGAGCTGTATAATGGTACATAGTATAGGATGTGGTGTATAGTAGTACACAGTCTAGAATGTGGTGTAAAGTGGTATAAATTATAGAATGTGGTGTAGAGCTGTATAGTGGTACATCGTATAGAATATGGTGTATAGTGGTATATAGTATAGAATATGGTGTATACTGGTGAATGGTGTAGAGCTGTATAGTGGTACATAGTATAGAATGTGGTCTAGACCTGTATAGTGGTACATAGTATTGAATATGGAGTATAGAGGTACATAGTATAGAATGTGTTGTAGAGCTGTATTGTGGTACATGGTATAGAATATGGTGTATAGTGGTACATAGTAAAGAATATGGTGTATAGAGGTACATAGTATAGAATATGGTGTATAGTGGTACACAGTATGGAATACGGTGTATAGTGGTACATAGTATAGAATATGGTGTATTGTGGAACATTGTATAGAATATGGTGTATAGAGGTACAAAGTATAGAATATGGTGTATAGTGCAACATAGTATAGAATGTGGTGTATAGTGGTACATAGTATAGAATGTGGTGTAGAGCTGTATAGTGGTACATAGTATAGAATATGGTGTATAGAGGTACATAGTATAGAATGTGTTGTAGAGCTGTATAGTGGTACATAATATAGAATATAGTGTATAGTGGTACATAGTATAGAATATGGTGTATAGTGGTACATAGTATAGAATATGATGTAGAGTTGTATAGTGGTACATAGTATAGAATAGGGTGTAGTGTTGTATAGTGGTACATAGTATAGAATATGGTGTAGAGCTGGATTGTGGTACATAGTATAAAATATGGTGTATAGAGGTACTTTGTATAGAATATGGTATATAGAGGTACATAGTATAGAATTTGGTGTAGAGCTGTATAGTGGTGCATAGTATAGAATATGGTGTAGAGCTGTATAGTTGTGCGGAGTATAGAATATGGTGTATAGTGCTACATAGTATAGAACATGGTGTATAGTGGTATATAGTATAGAATGTGGTGTAGAGCTGTATAGAGGTACATAGTATAGAATATGGTGTATAGTGGTATATATATTATAGAATATTGTGTATAGAGGTACATAGCATAGAATATGGTGTACAGTGGTATATAGTATAGAATGTGGTGTATTGTGGTATATGGTGTAGAGCTGTATAGTGGTACATAGCATAGAATGTGGTGTACAGTATTACATAGTACAGAATACGGTGTAGAGCTGTATAGTGGTACATAGTATAGAATGTGGTGTAGAGCTGTATAGTGGTACATAGTATAGAATATGGTGTATAGTGGTACATAGTATAGAATATGGTTTATAGAAGTACATAGTATAGAATATGTTGTAGAGCTGTATAGTGGTACATAGTATAGAATATGGTGTAGAGCTGTATAGTGGTACATAGTATAGAATATGGTGTAAAGAGGTACATAGTATAGAATATGGTGTATAGTGGTACATAGTATGGAATATGGTGTATAGTGGTACATAGTATAGAATATGGTGTATTGTGGTACATTGTATAGAATATGGTGTATAGAGGTACAAAGTATAGAATATGGTGTATAGTGGTACATAGTATAGAATATGGTGTATAGAGGTACATAGTATAGAATGTGGTGTAGAGCTGTATAGTGCTAAATAGTATAGAATAAGTTGTATAGTGATACATAGTATAGATTGTGGTGTAAAGCTGTATAATGGTACATATTATAGAATATGGTGTATAGTGGTACATAGTATATAATATGGTGTATAGAGGTACATAGTATAGAATATGGTGTATAGAGGTACATAGTCTAGAATATGGTGTATAGTATTACATAGTCTAGAATATGGTGTATAGTGGTACATAGAATATGATGTATTGCAGTACATAGTATAGAATGTGGTGTAGAGCTGAATAGTGGCACATAGTACAGAATATGTTGTCTTGTGGAACATAGTATAGAATGTGGTGTAGAGATGTATAGTGGTACATAGTATAGAATGTGGTGTATAGTGCAACATACTATAGAATATGGTGTATAGAGGTACTTAGTATAGAATGTGGTCTATAGTAGTATATAGTATAGAATATGGTGTAGAGCTGTACAGTTGTACATAGCATAGAATATAGTGTAGAGGTTTATAGTGGCACATAGTATAGAATATATTGTATAGTGGTAAATAGTATAGAATATGGTGTAGAGCTGTATAGTGGTTCATAGTATAGAATATGGTGTATAGTGGTATATACATAGTACAGAATATGGGGTAGAGCTGTATAGTTGTATATCATATAGAATGAGGTGTATAGAGGTAAATAGTATAGATTATGGTGTATAGTGGTACATAGTATAGAATGTGGTGAAGAGCTGTATAATGGTACATAGTATAGGATGTGGTGTATAGTAGTACACAGTCTAGAATGTGGTGTAAAGTGGTATAAATTATAGAATGTGGTGTAGAGCTGTATAGTGGTACATGGTATAGAATATGGTGTATAGTGGTATATAGTATAGAATATGTTGTATAGCGGTACATAGTTTAGAATATGGGGTATAGTGGTACATAGTATAGAATGTGGTGTATAGTGGTGAATGGTGTAGAGCTGTATAGTGGTACATAGTATAGAATGTGGTCTAGACCTGTATAGTGGTACATAGTATTGAATATGGAGTATAGAGTTACATAGTATAAAATGTGTTGTAGAGCTGTATTGTGGTACATGGTATAGAATATGGTGTATAGTGGTACATAGTAAAGAATATGGTGTATAGAGGTACATAGTATAGAATATGGTGTATAGTGGTACACAGTATGGAATACGGTGTATAGTGGTACATAGTATAGAATATGGTGTATTGTGGAACATTTTTAGAATATGGTGTATAGAGGTACAAAGTATAGAATATGGTGTATAGTGGAACATAGTATAGAATGTGGTGTATAGTGGTACATAGTATAGAATTTGGTGTAGAGCTACATAGTGGTACATAGTATAGAATGTGGTGTAGAGCTGTATAGTGGTACATAGTATAGAATATGGTGTATAGAGGTACATAGTATAGAATGTGTTGTAGAGCTGTATAGTGGTACATAATATAGAATATAGTGTATAGTGGTACATAGTATAGAATATGGTGTATAGTGGTACATAGTATAGAATATGATGTAGAGCTGTATATTGGTACATAGTATAGAATAGGGTGTAGTGTTGTATAGTGGTACATAGTATAGAATATGGTGTAGAGCTGGATTGTGGTACATAGTATAAAATATGGTGTATAGAGGTACATTGTATAGAATATGGTATATAGAGGTACATAGTATAGAATTTGGTGTAGAGCTGTATAGTGGTGCATAGTATAGAATATGGTGTAGAGCTGTATAGTTGTGCGGAGTATAGAATATGGTGTATAGTGCTACATAGTATAGAACATGGTGTATAGTGGTATATAGTATAGAATGTGGTGTAGAGCTGTATAGAGGTACATAGTATAGAATATGGTGTATAGTGGTATATAGTATAGAATATTGTGTATAGAGGTACATAGCATAGAATATGGTGTACAGTGGTATATAGTATAGAATGTGGTGTATTGTGGTATATGGTGTAGAGCTGTATAGTGGTACATAGCATAGAATGTGGTGTACAGTATTACATAGTACAGAATACGGTGTAGAGCTGTATAGTGGTACATAGTATAGAATGTGGTGTAGAGCTGTATAGTGGTACATAGTATAGAATATGGTGTATAGTGGTACATAGTATAGAATATGGTTTATAGAAGTACATAGTATAGAATATGTTGTAGAGCTGTATAGTGGTACATAGTATAGAATATGGTGTAAAGAGGTACATAGTATAGAATATGGTGTATAGTGGTACATAGTATGGAATATGGTGTATAGTGGTACATAGTATAGAATATGGTGTATTGTGGTACATTGTATAGAATATGGTGTATAGAGGTACATAGTATAGAATATGGTGTATAGAGGTACATAGTATAGAATGTGGTGTAGAGCTGTATAGTGCTAAATAGTATAGAATAAGTTGTATAGTGATACATAGTATAGATTGTGGTGTAAAGCTGTATAATGGTACATATTATAGAATATGGTGTATAGTGGTGCATAGTATAGAATATTGTGTATAGATGTACATAGTATAGAATATGGTGTACAGTGGTACATAGTATAGAATGTGGTGTATAGTGGTACATAGTGGTACATAGTATAGAATGTGGTGTAGTGTTACATAGTGTAGAATTTGGTGTTAAGTGGTATATGGTGTAGAGCTGTATAGTGGTACATAGTATAGAATGTGGTGTACAGTATTACATAGTATAGAATACGGTGTAGAGATGTATAGTGGTACATAGTATAGAATGTGGTGTAGAGCTGTATAGTGGTACATAGTATAGAATATGGTGTAGTGTTGTATAGTGGTACATAGTATAGAATATGGTGTAGAGCTGTATTGTGGTACATAGTATAGAATACGGTGTATAGTGGTACATAGTATAGAATATTGTGTATAGAGGTACATAGTATAGAATATGGTGTATAGTGGTACATAGTATGGAAAACGGTGTATAGTGGTACATAGTATAGAATATGGTGTAGAGCTGTATAGTGATAAATAGTATAGAATATGTTGTATAGTGGTACATAGTATAGATTGTGGTGTAAAGCTGTATAATGGTACATAGTATAGAATGTGGTGTATAGTGGTATATAGTATAGAATATGGTGTATAGTGGTAGAAAGTATAGAATATGGTGTGTAGTGGTAGAAAGTATAGAATGTGGTGTAGAGCTGTATAGTGGTACATAGTATCGATTGTGGTGTAGAGCTGTATAGTGGTACATAATATAGACAATGGTGTATAGAGGTACATAGTATAGAATATGGTGTATAGTGGTACATTGTATAGAATATAGTGTATAGAGGCACATAGTATAGAATATGGTGTATAGAGGTACATCGTCTAGAATATGGTGTATAGTATTACATAGTATAGAATATGGTGTATAGTGGTACATAGTATAGAATGTGGTGTAGAGCTGTTTAGTGGTACATAGTATAGAATGTGGTGTATAGTGCTAAATACTATAGAATATTGTGTATAGAGGTACTTAGTATAGAATGTGGTCTATAGTAGTATATAGTATAGAATATGGTGTAGAGCTGTATAGTTGTACATAGTATAGAATGTGGTATAGAGCTGTATAGTGGTACATAACACAGAATATAGTGCAGAGGTTTATAGTGGTACATAGTATAAAATATGGTGTATAGTGGTAAATAGTATAGAATATGGTGTAGAGCTGTATAGTGGTTCATAGTATAGAATATGGAGTATAGTGGTATATACATAGTACAGAATATGGGGTAAAGCTGTATAGTTGTATATCGTATAGAATATGTGTATAGTGGTACATTGTATAGAATATGGTTAATAGTGGTATATAGTATAGAATATGGTGTATAGATGTAAATATTATAGATTATGGTGTATAGTGGTAGATTGTATAGAATGTGGTGAAGAGCTGTATAATGGTACATAGTATAGGATGTGGTGTATAGTAGTACATTGTCTAGAATGTGGTGTATAGTGTTATATAGTATAGTATGTGGTGTAGAGCTGTATAATGGTACATCATATAGAATATGGTGTATAGTGGTACATAGTATAGAATATGGTGTCTAGAGGTACATAGTATAGAATATGGGGTATAGTGGTATATAGTATAGAATGTGGTGTATAGTGGTACATAGTGGTACATAGTATAGAATGTGGTGTAGTGGTACATAGTATAGAATGTGGTGTATAGTGTTGAATGGTGTAAAGCTGTATAGTGGTACATAGTATAGAATGTGGTGTATAGTAGTACATCGTATAGAATACGGTATAGAGCTGTACAGTGGTACATAGTATAGAATGTGGTGTAGAGCTGTATAGTGGTACATAGTATTGAATATTGTGTATAGAGGTACATAGTATAGAATGTGTTGTAGAGCTGTATAGTGGTACATAGTATAGAATATGGTGTATAGTGGTACATAGTATAGAATATGGTGTAGAGCTGTATTGTTGTACATAGTATAGAATATGGTGTATAGTGGTACATAGTATAGAATATGGTGTATAGAGGTACATAGTATAGAATATGGTGTATAGTGGTACATAGTATGGAATACGGTGTATAGTAGTACATTGTATAGAATAAGGTGTATTGTGGTACATTGTATAGAATATGGTGTATAGAGGTACATAGTATAGAATATGGTGTAAAGTGGTACATATTATATAATGTGGTGTATAGTGGTACATAGTATAGAATTTGGCGTAGAGCTGTATAGTGGTACATAGTATAGAATGTGGTGTAGAGCTGTATAGTGGTACATAGTACAGAATATGGTGTATAGCAGTACATAGTATAGAATGTGTTGTAGAGCTTTATAGCGGTACATAGTATAGAATAAGGTGTATAGTGGTACATAGTATAGAATATGGTGTATAGTGATACATAGTATAGATTATGGTGTAGAGCTGTATAGTGGTACATAGTATAGAATATGGTGTAGTGTTGTATAGTGGTACATAGTATAGAATATGGTGTAGAGCTGTATTGTGGTACATATTATAGAATATACTGTATAGTGGTACATAGTATAGAATATGGTATATAGAGGTACATAGTATAGAATTTGGTGTAGAGCTGTATAGTGGTGCATAATATAGAGTATTGTGTATAGTGATACATAGCATAGAATATGGTGTAGAGCTGTATAGTGGTGAGGAGTGTAGAATATGGTGTATAGTGCTACATAGTTTAGAATATGGTGTATAGTGGTATATAGTACAGAATGTGGTGTAGAGCTGTATAGTGGTACATAGTATAGAATATGGTGTATAGAGGTACATAGTATAGAATACGGTGTACAGTGGTACATAGTATAGAATGTGGTGTATAGTTGTACATAGTGGTATATAGTATAGAATGTGGTGTAGTGGTACATAGTATAGAATGTGGTGTATAGTGGTATATGGTGTAGAGCTGTATAGTAGTACATAGTATAGAATGTGGTGTATAGTAGTACATAGTATAGAATACGGTGTAGAGCTGTATAGTGGTACATAGTATAGAATGTGGTGTAGTGTTGTATAGTGGTACATAGTATAGAAAATAGTGTAGAGCTGTATTGTGGTACATAGTATAGAATATGGTGTATAGTGGTACATAGTATAGAATATGGTGTATAGTAGTACATAGTATAGAATATGGTGTAGAGCTGTATAGTGGTACATAGTATAGAATATGGTGTAGTGTTGTATAGTGGTACATAGTATAGAATATAGTGTAGAGCAGTATTGTGGTACATAGTATAGAATATGGTGTATAGTGGTACATAGTATAGAATATGGTGTATAGAGGTACATAGTATAGAAAATAGTGTTTAGTGGTACATAGTATGGAATACGGTGTATATTGGTACATAGTATAGAATATGGTGTAATGTGGTACATTGTATAGAATATTGTATATAGAGGTACAAAGTATAGAATATGGTATATAGTGGTACATAGTATAGAATATGGTGTATAGTGGTACAGAGTAAAGAAAATGGGGTAGAGCTGTATAGTTGTATATAGTATAGAATATGGTGTATAGTGGTACATTGTATATAATATGGTGTATAGAGGTACATAGTATAGAATGTGGTGTATAGTGGTACATAGTATAGAATATGGTGTAAAGTGGTACATAGTATTGAATATGGTGTATAGTGGTACAAAGTAAAGAATATGGTGTAGAGCTGTATAGTGGTACATAGTACAGAAAATGGTGTAGAGCAGTATAGTGGTACATAGTTTAGAATATTGTGTAGAGCTGTTTTGTGGTACATAGTAGAGAATATGGTGTATAGTGGTACATAGTATAGAATATGGTTTATAGTGGTACATAGTATAGAATATCGTGTATAGAGGTACATAGTATAGAATATGGTGTATAGCGTTACATAGTATAGAATGTGGTGTATAGTGGTATATAGTATAGAATATGGTGTAAAGTGGTACATAGTATTGAATATGGTGTATAGTGGTACATAGTAAAGAATATGGTGAAGAGCTGTATAGTGGTACATAGTTTAGAATATTGTGTAGAGCTGTTTTGTGGTACATAGTAGAAAATATGGTGTATAGTGGTACATAGTATAGAAAATGGTGTATAGAGGCACATAGTACAGAATATGGTGTGTATTGGTGAATAGTATATAAAATAGTGTATAATGGTACATAGTGGTACATAGTATAGAATGTGGTGTATAGTGGTATATGATGTAGAGCTGTATAGTGGTACATAGTATAGAATGTGGTTTATAGTAGTACATAGTATAGAAAATGGTGTAGAGCTGCATAGTGGTACATAGTACAGAATGTCGTGTAGAGCTGTACAGTGGTACATAGTATAGAATATGGTGTGTAGTGGTACATAGTATAGATTGTGGTGAATTGCTGTATAGTGGTACATAGTTTAGAATATGGTGTAAAGTGGTACATAGTATAGAATATGGTGTATAATGGTACATGGTATAGAAAATGGTGTAGAACTGTATAGTGATACATAGTATAGAAAATGGTGTAGTGCTGTACAGTGGTACATAGTATAGAATATGGTGTAGAGCTGTATTGTGGTACATAGTATAGAATATGGTGTATAGTGGTACATAGTATAGAATATGGTGTATAGTTGTACATAGTATAGAATAAGGTGTATTGTGGTACATAGTATAGAATATGGTTTATAGTGGTACATAGTATAGAATATGGTGTATAGAGGTACATAGTATAGAATATGGTGTATAGCGTTACATAGTATAGAATGTGGTGTATAGTGGTACATAGTATAGAATTTGGTGTAGAGCTGTATAGTGGTACATAGTATAAAATAATGTGTATAGAGGAACATAGCATAGAATTTGGTATAGAGCTGAATAGTGGTACATAGTATAGAATGTGGTGTATAGTGGTACATAGTATAGAAAGTGGTATAAAGCTGTATAATAGTACATAGTATAGAATATAGTGTATAGAGGCACATAGTATAGAATATGGTGTATAGTGGTACATAGTATAGAATATGGTGTATAGAGGTACATCGTCTAGAATATGGTGTATAGTATTACATAGTATGGAATATGGTGTATAGTGGTACATAGTATAGAATGTGGTGTAGAGCGGTATAGTGGTACATAGTATAGAATGTGGTGTATAGTGCTAAATACTATAGAATATTGTGTATAGAGGTACTTAGTATAGAATGTGGTCTATAGTAGTATATAGTATAGAATATGGTGTAGAGCTGTATAGTTGTACATAGTATAGAATGTGGTATAGAGCTGTATAGTGGTACATAACACAGAATATAGTGTAGAGGTTTATAGTGGTACATAGTATAGAATATGGTGTATAGTGGTAAATAGTATAGAATATGGTGTAGAGCTGTATAGTGGTTCATAGTATAGAATATGGTGTATAGTGGTATATACATAGTACAGAATATGGGGTAGAGCTGTATTGTGGTACATAGTATAGAATATGGTGTATAGTGGTACATAGTATAGAATATGGCATATAGAGGTACATATTATAGAAAATATTGAATAGTGGTACATAGTATGGAATACGGTGTATAGTGGTACATAGTATAGAATATGGTGTAATGTGGTACATTGTATAGAATACTGTATATAGAGGTACAAAGTATAGAATATGGTATATAGTGGTACATAGTATAGAAGATGGTGTATAGTGGTACAGAGTAAAAAAAATGGGGTAGAGCTGTATAGTTGAATATAGTATAGAATATGGTGAATAGTGGTGCATTGTATAGAATATGGTGTATAGAGGTACATAGAATAGAATGTGGTTTATAGTGGTTCATAGTATAGAATACTGTGTACAGTGGTACATAGAATAGAATGTGGTGTATAGTGGTACATAGTGGTACATAGTATAGAATGTGGTGTAGTGGTACATAGTATAGAATGTGGTGTATAGTGGTATATGGTGTAGAGCTGTATAGTGGTACATAGTATAGAATGTGGTGTATAGTAGTACATAGTAGAGAATGCGGTGTAGAGCTGTATAGTGGTACATAGTATAGAATGTGGTGTAGTGTTGTATAGTGGTACATAGTATAGAAAATAGTGTACAGCTGTATTGTGGTACATAGTATAGAATATGGTGTATAGTGGTACATAGTATAGAATATGGTGTATAGTAGTACATAGTATAGAATATGGTGTAGAGCTGTATAGTGGTACATAGTATCGAATATGGTGTAGTGTTGTATAGTGGTACATAGTATAGAATATAGTGTAGAGCAGTATTGTGGTACATAGTATAGAATATGGTGTATAGTGGTACATAGTATAGAATATGGTGTATAGAGGTACATAGTATAGAAAATAGTGTATAGTGGTACATAGTATGGAATTCGGTGTATAGTGGTACATAGTATAGAATATGGTGTAATGTGATACATTGTATAGAATATTGTATATAGAGGTACAAAGTATAGAATATGGTATATAGTGGTACATAGTATAGAATATGGTGTATAGTGGTACAGAGTAAAGAAAATGGGGTAGAGCTGTATAGTTGTATATAGTATAGAATATGGTGTATAGTGGTACATAGTATAGAATATGGTGTATAGAGGTACATAGTATAGAATATGGTGTATAGCGTTACATTGTATAGAATGTGGTGTATAGTGGTATATAGTATAGAATATGGTGTAAAGTGGTACATTGTATTAAATATGGTGTATAGTGGTACAAAGTAAAGAATATGGTGTAGAGCTGTATAGTGGTACATAGTTTAGAATATTGTGTAGAGCTGTTTTGTGGTACATAGTAGAGAATATGGTGTATAGTGGTACATAATATAGAATATGGTGTATAGAGGCACATAGTACAGAATATGGTGTGTATTGGTGAATAGTATATAAAATAGTGTATAATGGTACATAGTGGTACATAGTATAGAATGTGGTGTATAGTGGTATATGATGTAGAGCTGTATAGTGGTACATAGTATAGAATGTGGTGTATAGTAGTACATAGTATAGAATATGGTGTAGAGCTGCATAGTGGTACATAGTATAGAATGTCGTGTAGAGCTGTACAGTGGTACATAGTATAGAATATGGTGTGTAGTGGTACATAGTATAGATTGTGGTGAATTGCTGTATAGTGGTACATAGTTTAGAATATGGTGTAAAGTGGTACATAGTATAGAATATGGTGTATAATGGTACATGGTATAGAATATGGTGTAGAACTGTATAGTGATACATAGTATAGAAAATGGTGTAGTGCTGTACAGTGGTACATAGTATAGAATATGGTGTAGAGCTGTATTGTGGTACATAGTATAGAATATGGTGTATAGTGGTACATAGTATAGAATATGGTGTATAGTTGTACATAGCATAGAATATGGTGTATTGTGGTACATAGTATAGAATATGGTTTATAGTTGTACATAGTATAGAATATGGTGTTTAGAGGTACATAGTATAGAATATGGTGTATAGCGTTACATAGTATAGAATGTGGTGTATAGTGGTATATAGTATAGAATATGGTGTAAAGTGGTACATAGTATTGAATATGGTGTATAGTGGTACAAAGTAAAGAATATGGTGTAGAGCTGTATAGTGGTACATAGTTTAGTATATTGTGTAGAGCTGTTTTGTGGTACATAGTAGAGAATATGGTGTATAGTGGTTCATAATATAGAATATGGTGTATAGAGGCACATAGTACAGAATATGGTGTGTATTGGTGAATAGTATATAAAATAGTGTATAATGGTACATAGTGGTACATAGTATAGAATGTGGTGTATAGTGGTATATGATGTAGAGCTGTATAGTGGTACATAGTATAGAATGTGGTGTATAGTAGTACATAGTATAGAATATGGTGTAGCGCTGCATAGTGGTACATAGTATAGAATGTCGTGTAGAGCTGTACAGTGGTATATAGTATAGAATATGGTGTGTAGTGGTACATAGTATAGATTGTGGTGAATTGCTGTATAGTGGTACATAGTTTAGAATATGGTGTAAAGTGGTACATAGTATAGAATATGGTGTATAATGGTACATGGTATAGAATATGGTGTAGAACTGTATAGTGATACATAGTATAGAAAATGGTGTAGTGCTGTACAGTGGTACATAGTATAGAATATGGTGTAGAGCTGTATTGTGGTACATAGTATAGAATATGGTGTATAGTGGTACATAGTATAGAATATGGTGTATAGTTGTACATAGTATAGAATATGGTGTATTGTGGTACATAGTATAGAATATGGTTTATAGTGGTACATAGTATAGAATATGGTGTATAGAGGTACATAGTATAGAATATGGTCTATAGCGTTACATAGTATAGAATGTGGTGTATAGTGGTACATAGTATAGAATTTGGTGTAGAGCTGTATAGTGGTACATAGTATAAAATAACGTGTATAGAGGAACATAGCATAGAATTTGGTATAGAGCTGAATAGTGGTACATAGTATCGAATGTGGTGTATAGTGGTACATAGTATAGAAAGTGGTATAAAGCTGTATAATAGTACATAGTATAGAATATAGTGTATAGAGGCACATAGTATAGAATATGGTGTATAGTGGTACATAGTATATTATATGGTGTATAGAGGTACATAGTATAGAATATGGTGTATAGAGGTACATCATCTAGAATATGGTGTATAGTATTACATAGTATGGAATATGGTGTATAGTGGTACATAGTATAGAATGTGGTGTAGAGCGGTATAGTGGTACATAGTATAGAATGTGGTGTATAGTGCTAAATACTATAGAATATTGTGTATAGAGGTACTTAGTATAGAATGTGGTCTATAGTAGTATATAGTATAGAATATGGTGTAGAGCTGTATAGTTGTACATAGTATAGAATGTGGTATAGAGCTGTATAGTGGTACATAACACAGAATATAGTGTAGAGGTTTATAGTGGTACATAGTATAGAATATGGTGTATAGTGGTAAATAGTATAGAATATGGTGTAGAGCTGTATAGTGGTTCATAGTATAGAATATGGTGTATAGTGGTATATACATAGTACAGAATATGGGGTAGAGCTGTATTGTGGTACATAGTATAGAATATGGTGTATAGTGGTACATAGTATAGAATATGGCGTATAGAGGTACATAGTATAGAAAATATTGTATAGTGGTACATAGTATGGAATACGGTGTATAGTGGTAAATAGTATAGAATATGGTGTAATGTGGTACATTGTATAGAATATTGTATATAGAGGTACAAAGTATAGAATATGGTATTTAGTGGTACATAGTATAGAATATGGTGTATAGTGGTACAGAGTAAAAAAAATGGGGTAGAGCTGTATAGTTGTATATAGTATAGAATATGGTGAATAGTGGTGCATTGTATAGAATATGGTGTATAGAGGTACATAGAATAGAATGTGGTGTATAGTGGTTCATAGTATAGAATACTGTGTACAGTGGTACATAGTATAGAATGTGGTGTATAGTGGTACATAGTGGTACATAGTATAGAATGTGGTGTAGTGGTACATAGTATAGAATGTGGTGTATAGTGGTATATGGTGTAGAGCTGTATAGTGGTACATAGTATAGAATGTGGTGTATAGTAGTACATAGTAGAGAATGCGGTGTAGAGCTGTATAGTGGTACATAGTATAGAATGTGGTGTAGTGTTGTATAGTGGTACATAGTATAGAAAATAGTGTAGAGCTGTATTGTGGTACATAGTATAGAATATGGTGTATAGTGGTACATAGTATAGAATATGGTGTATAGTAGTACATAGTATAGAATATGGTGTAGAGCTGTATAGTGGTACATAGTATAGAATATGGTGTAGTGTTGTATAGTGGTACATAGTATAGAATATAGTGTAGAGCAGTATTGTGGTACATAGTATAGAATATGGTGTATAGTGGTACATAGTATAGAATATGGTGTATAGAAGTACATAGTATAGAAAATAGTGTATAGTGGTACATAGTATGGAATTCGGTGTATAGTGGTACATAGTATAGAATATGGTGTAATGTGGTACATTGTATAGAATATTGTATATAGAGGTACAAAGTATAGAATATGGTATATAGTGGTACATAGTATAGAATATGGTGTATAGTGGTACAGAGTAAAGAAAATGGGGTAGAGCTGTATAGTTGTATATAGTATAGAATATGCTGTATAGTGGTACATAGTATAGAATATGGTGTATAGAGGTACATAGTATAGAATATGGTGTATAGCGTTACATAGTATAGAATGTGGTGTATAGTGGTATATAGTAGAGAATATGGTGTAAAGTGGTACATAGTATTGAATATGGTGTATAGTGGTACAAAGTAAAGAATATGGTGTAGAGCTGTATAGTGGTACATAGTTTAGAATATTGTGTAGAGCTGTTTTGTGGTACATAGTAGAGAATATGGTGTATAGTGGTTCATAATATAGAATATGGTGTATAGAGGCACATAGTACAGAATATGGTGTGTATTGGTGAATAGTATATAAAATAGTGTATAATGGTACATAGTGGTACATAGTATAGAATGTGGTGTATAGTGGTATATGATGTAGAGCTGTATAGTGGTACATAGTATAGAATGTGGTGTATAGTAGTACATAGTATAGAATATGGTGTAGCGCTGCATAGTGGTACATAGTATAGAATGTCATGTAGAGCTGTACAGTGGTACATAGTATAGAATATGGTGTGTAGTGGTACATAGTATAGATTGTGGTGAATTGATGTATAGTGGTACATAGTTTAGAATATGGTGTAAAGTGGTACATAGTATAGAATATGGTGTATAATGGTACATGGTATAGAATATGGTGTAGAACTGTATAGTGATACATAGTATAGAAAATGGTGTAGTGCTGTATTGTGGTACATAGTATAGAATATGGTGTATAGTGGTACATAGTATAGAATATGGTGTATAGTTGTACATAGTATAGAATATGGTGTATTGTGGTACATAGTATAGAATATGGTTTATAGTGGTACATAGTATAGAATATGGTGTATAGAGGTACATAGTATAGAATATGGTGTATAGCGTTACATAGTATAGAATGTGGTGTATAGTGGTACATAGTATAGAATTTGGTGTAGAGCTGTATAGTGGTACATAGTATAAAATAACGTGTATAGAGGAACATAGCATAGAATTTGGTATAGAGCTGAATAGTGGTACATAGTATAGAATGTGGTGTATAGTGGTACATAGTATAGAAAGTGGTATAAAGCTGTATAATAGTACATAGTATAGAATATAGTGTATAGAGGCACATAGTATCGAATATGGTGTATAGTGGTACATAGTATATTATATGGTGTATAGAGGTACATAGTATAGAATATGGTGTATAGAGGTACATCATCTAGAATATGGTGTATAGTATTACATAGTATGGAATATGGTGTATAGTGGTACATAGTATAGAATGTGGTGTAGAGCGGTATAGTGGTACATAGTATAGAATGTAGTGTATAGTGCTAAATACTATAGAATATTGTGTATAGAGGTACTTAGTATAGAATGTGGTCTATAGTAGTATATAGTATAGAATATGGTGTAGAGCTGTATAGTTGTACATAGTATAGAATGTGGTATAGAGCTGTATAGTGGTACATAACACAGAATATAGTGTAGAGGTTTATAGTGGTACATAGTATAGAATATGGTGTATAGTGGTAAATAGTATAGAATATGGTGTAGAGCTGTATAGTGGTTCATAGTATAGAATATGGTGTATAGTGGTATATACATAGTACAGAATATGGGGTAGAGCTGTATTGTGGTACATAGTATAGAATATGGTGTATAGTGGTACATAGTATAGAATATGGCGTATAGAGGTACATAGTATAGAAAATATTGTATAGTGGTACATAGTATGGAATACGGTGTATAGTGGTACATAGTATAGAATATGGTGTAATGTGGTACATTGTATAGAATATTGTATATAGAGGTACAAAGTATAGAATTTGGTATATAGTGGTACATAGTATAGAATATGGTGTATAGTGGTACAGAGTAAAAAAAATGGGGTAGAGCTGTATAGTTGTATATAGTATAGAATATGGTGAATAGTGGTGCATTGTATAGAATATGGTGTATAGAGGTACATAGCATAGAATGTGGTGTATAGTGGTTCATAGTATAGAATACTGTGTACAGTGGTACATAGTATAGAATGTGGTGTATAGTGGTACATAGTGGTACATAGTATAGAATATGGTGTAGTGGTACATAGTATAGAATGTGGTGTATAGTGGTATATGGTGTAGAGCTGTATAGGTATAGAATATGGTGTAGTGTTGTATAGTGGTACATAGTATAGAATGTGGTGTATAGTGTTACAAATTATAGAATGTGGTGTAGTGCTGTATAGTGGTACATAGTATAGAATGTGGTGTATAGTGTTACATAGTATAGAATATCATGTATTGTGGTACTAAGTTTAGAAAGTGGTGTATAGAAGTATATAGTATAGAATATGGTGTAGAGCTGTATAGTGGTACATAGTATAGAGTGTGGTATAGAGCTGTATAGTGGTACATAGTATAGAATATGGTGTAGAGGTGTATAGCGGTACATAGAATAGAATATGGTGTATAGTGGTATACAGTATAGAATGTGGTGTAGAGCTGTATAGTGGTACATAGTGTAGAGTGTGGTATAGAGCTGTATAGTGGTACATAGTATAGAATATGGTGTAGAGGTGTATAGAGGCACATAGTATAGAATATGGTGTATAGTGATACATAGTATAGAATGTGGTGTATAGTGGTACATAGTATGTAATATGGTGTATAGAGGTACATAGTATAGAATATGGTGTATAGTGTTACATAGTCTAGAATATGGTGTATAGTGGTACACAGAATATGATGTATAGCGGTACATAGTATAGAGTGTGGTGTAGAGCTGAATAGTGGTACATAGTACAGAATATGGTGTATAGTGGTCCATAGTATAGATTATGGTGTAGAGCTGTATAGTGGTACATAGTATAGAATGTGGTGTATAGTGCTACATACTATAGAATATGGTGTATAGAGGTATTTAGTATAGAATGTGGTCTATAGTAGTATATAGTATAGAATACAGTGTAGGCCTGAACAGTTGTACATAGTATAGAATGTGGTGTAGAGCTGTATAGTGGTACATAGCATAGAATATAGTGTAGAGGTTTATAGTGGTACATATTATAGAATATGGTGTATAGTGGTAAATAGTATAGAATATGGTGTAGAGCTGTATAGTGGTTCATAGTATAGAATATGGTGTATAGTGTTATATACATAGTACAGAATATGGGGTAGAGCTGTATAGTTGTATATCATATAGAATATGGTGTATAGTTGTACATTGTATAGAATATGGTTAATAGTGGTATATAGTATAGAATATGGTGTATAGAGGTAAATAGTATAGAATATGGTGTATAGTGGTACATAGTATAGAATGTGGTGAAGAGCTGTATAATGGTATATAGTATAGGATGTGGTGTATAGTGGTGTATAGTATAGAATATGGTGTATAGAGGTACATAGTATAGAATATGGTGTATAGTAGTACATAGTCTAGAATGTGTTGTATAGTGGTATATAGTATAGAATGTGGTGTAGAGCTGTATAGTGGTATATCATAAAGAATATGGTGGATAGTGGTACATAGTATAGAATATGGTGTATAGAGGTACATAGTATAGAATATTGGGTATAGTGGTACATAGTATAGAATGCGGTATATAGTGGTACATAGTGGTACATAGTAAAGAATGTGGTGTAGTGGTACATAGTATAGAATGTGGTGTATAGTGGTGTATGGTGTAGAGCTTTAAAGTGGTATATAGTATAGAATGTGGTGTAGAGCTGTATAGTGGTACATCATATAGAATATGGTGTATAGTGGTACATAGTATAGAATATGGTGTGTAGAGGTACATAATATAGAATGTGTTGTAGAGCTGTATAGTGGTACATAGTATAGAATATGGTGTATAGTGGTACATAGTATAGAATATGGGGTATAGAGGAACATAGTATAGAATGTGGTGTAGAGATGTATAGTGGTACATAGTATAGAATATGGTGTATTGTGGTACATTGTATAGAATATGGTGTACAGTGGTACATAGTATAGAATATGGTGTATAGAGCTACATAGTATAGCATGTGTTGTATAGTGGTACATAGTATAAAATATGGTATATAGTATAGAATATGGTATATAGTGGTAAACAGTATAGGATATGGTGTATTGTGGTACATAGTATAGAATATGGTGTATAGTGGTACACAGTATAGAATATGGTCTATAGAGGTACATAGTAAAGAATATGGTGTATAGTGGTACATAGTATAGAATATGGTGTATAGTGCTACATAGTATAGAAAGTGGTGTGTAATGGTACATAGTAAAATATATGGTGTATAGTGGTACATAGTCTAGAATGTGGTGTATAGTGGTACATAGAATATGGTGTAAAGTGGTACATAGTATAGAATGTGGTGTAGAGCTGTATAGTGGTACATAGTATAGAATATGGTGTATAGTGGTACATAGTATAGAATGTGGTGTAAAGCTGTATAATGGTACATAGTATAGAATGTGGTGTATAGTGGTACATAGTATAGAATGTGATTTAGAGCTGTATAATGGTACATAGTATAGAATATGGTGTATAGTGGTACATAGTCTAGAATGTTGTGTATAGTGGTACATAGTCTAGAATATGGTGTAGAGCTGTATAGTGGTACATAGAATAGAATATGGTGTAGAGCTGTATAGTGGTACATAGTATACAATAGGGTGTATAGTGGTATATAGTATAGAATATGGTGTATAGCTGTACAGTGGTGCATAGTATAGAGTATTGTGTATAGTGATACATAGCATAGAAAATGGTGTAGAGATGTATAGTGGTACATAGTATAGAATATGGTGTATAGTGGTACATAGTATAGAATATGGTGTATAGATGTACATAGTATAGAATATGGTGTATAGTGGTACATATTCTAGAATATGGAGTAGAGCTGTATAGTGGTACATAGAATAGAATATGGTGTAGAGCTGTATAGTGGTACATAGTATACAATAGGGTGTATAGTGGTATATAGTATTGAATATTGTGTATAGCTGTACAGTGGTACATAGTATAGAGTGTTGTGCATAGTGATACATAGCATAGAATATGGTGTAGAGATGTATAGTGGTACATAGTATAGAATGTGGTGTAGAGCTGTATATAGTATAGAATATGGTATATAGTGGTAAATAGTATAGAATATGGTGTATTGTGGTACATAGTATAGAATATGGTGTATAGTGGTACATAGTTTAGAATATGGTGTATAGAGGTACATAGTATAGAATATGGTGTGTAGAGGTACATAGTATATAATGTGTTGTAGAGCTTTATAGTGGTACATAGTATAGAATATGGTGTATAGTGCTACATAGTATAGAATGTGTTGTATAGTGGTACAAAGTATAAAATATGGTGTATAGCGGTATATAGTATAGAATATGGTATATAGTGGTAAATAGTATAGAATATGGTGTATTGTGGTACATAGTATAGAATATGGTGTATAGTGGTACACAGTATAGAATATGGTGTATAGAGGTACATAGTATAGAATATGGTGTATAGTGGTACATAGTATAGAATATGGTGTATAGTGTTACATAGTATAGAATGTGGTGTGTAGTGGTACATAGTATAAATTATGGTGTATAGAGGTACATAGTATAGAATATGGGGTATAGTGGTACATAGTCTAGAATGTGATGTATAGTGGTACATAGAATATGGTGTATAGTGGTACATAGTATAAAATGAGGTGTAGAGCTGTATAGTGCTGCATAGTATAGAATATGGTGTATAGTGGTATATAGTATAGAATATGGTGTATAGCTGTACAGTGGTGTATAGTATAGAGTATTGTGTATAGTGATACATAGCATAGAATATGGTGTAGAGATGTTAAGTGGTACGTAGTATAGAATATGATGTATAGTGCTACATAGTATAGAATATGGTGTATAGTGGCATATAGTACAGAATGTGGTGTAGAGCTGTATAGTGGTACATAGTATAGAATATGGTGTTTAGTTGTACATAGTATAGAATATGGTGTATAGTGGTACATAGTTTAGAATGTGGTGTAAAGTGGTACATAGTATAGAATATGGTGTATAGTGGTATATAATATAGAATATGATGTAGAGCTGTATTGTGGTACATAGAATAGAAAATGGTGTATAGTGGTACATAGTATAGAATATGGTGTATAGCACATAGTATAGAATAAGGTGTATAGTGGTACATGGTATAGAATATGGGGTAGAGCTGTATAGTGGTATATAGTATAGAATATGGTGTATAGTGGTACATAGTATAGAATATGGTGTATAGAGGTACATAGTATAGAATATGGTGTATAGTGGTACATAGTATAGAATATGGTGTATAGTGGTACATAGTATATGGTGTATTGTGGTACATTTTATAGAATGTGGTGTAGAGCTGTATAGTGGTTCATAGTATAGAATATGGTGTATAGTGGTACATAGTATAGAATGTGATGAAGAGCTGTATAGTGGTACATAGTATAGAATATGTTGTATAGTGGTACATAGTATAGAATGTGGTGTAGAGCTGTATAATAGTACATAGTATAAAATGTGGTATAGAGCTGGTTAGTGGTATATAGTATAGAATGTGGTGTATAGTGATACATAGTATAGAATAAGGTGTATAGTGGTATATAGTATAGAATGTCGTTTATAGTGGTACATAGTATAGAATATGGTGTATAGTGGTATATATTATAGAACATGGTGTAGAGATGAATATTGGTACATAGTATAGAATGTGGTATACAGCTGTATAGTGGTACATAGTATAGAATATGGTGTATAGTGGTATATAGTATAGAATATGGGTTAGAGCTATATAGTGGTTCATAGTATAGAAAATGGTGTATAGTAGTACATAGTATAGAATATGGGGTGAGCTATATAGTTGTTTATAGTATAGAATATGGTTTATAGTAGTACATAGTTTATAATATGGTGTATAGTGGTATATAGTATAGAATATTGTGTATAGAGGTACATAGAATAGAAAATGGTGTATAGATGTATATAGTATAGAAAATGGTATATAGTGGTACATAGTCTAGAATATGGTGTATAGTGGTACATAGAATAGAATATGGTGTAGAGCTGTATAGTGGTACATAGTATACAATAGCGTGTATAGTGGTATATAGTATAGAATATGGTGTATAGCTGTACAGTGGTGTATAGTATAGAGTATTGTGTATAGTGATACATAGCATAGAATACGGTGTAGAGATGTTAAGTGGTACATAGTATCGAATATGGTGTATAGTGCTACATAGTATAGAATATGGTGTATAGTGGCATATAGTACAGAATGTGGTGTAGAGCTGTATAGTGGTACATAGTATAGAATATGTTGTACAGTGGTACATAGTATAGAATATGGTGTATAGTGGTACATAGTATAGAATGTGGTGTGTAGTGGTACATAGTATAGAATATGGGGTATAGTGGTACATAGTCTAGAATGTGGTGTATAGTGGTACATAGAATATGGTGTATAGTGGTACATAGTATATAAAGTGGTGTAGAGCTGTATAGTGGTTCATAGTATAGAATATGGTGTATAGTGCTGCATAGTATAGAATGTGGTGTAGAGCTGTATAATGGTACATATTATAGAATGTGGTGTATAGTGGTACATAGTATAGAATGTGATTTAGAGCTGTATAATTGTACATAGTATAGAATATGGTGTATAGTGGTACATAGTCTAGAATGTGGTGTATAGTGGTACATAGTATAGAATATAGTGTACAGTGGTACATAGTATAGAATGTGGTGTAGAGCTGTAAAGTGGTACATAGTATATATTGTGGTGTAGAGCTGTATAATGGTACATAGTATAGAATGTGGTGTATAGTGTTACATTTTATAGAATATGGTGTATAGCGGTACATAGTATAGAATGTGGTGTACAGTAGTATATAGTATAGAATATGGTGTAGAGCTGTATAGTGGTACATAGTATAGAATGTGGTATACAGCTGTATAGTGGTACATAGTATAGAATATGGTGTATAGTGGTATATAGTATAGAATATGGTGTAGAGCTATATAGTGGTTCATAGTATAGAAAATGGTGTATAGTAGTACATAGTATAGAATATGGGGTGAGCTATATAGTTGTTTATAGTATAGAATATGGTTTATAATGGTACATAGTTTAGAATATGGTGTATAGTGGTATATAGTATAGAATATTGTGTATAGAGGTACATAGTATAGAATATGGTGTATAGATGTACATAGTATAGAATATGGTATATAGTGGTACATAGTCTAGAATGTGGTGTAGAGCTGTATAGTGGTACATAGAATAGAATATGGTGTAGAGCTGTATAGTGGTACATAGTATACAATAGCGTTTATAGTGGTATATAGTATAGAATATGGTGTATAGCTGTACAGTGGTGTATAGTATAGAGTATTGTGTATAGTGATACATAGCATAGAATACGGTGTAGAGATGTTAAGTGGTACGTATTATAGAATATGGTTTATAGTGCTACATAGTATAGAATATGGTGTATAGTGGCATATAGTACAGAATGTGGTGTAGAGCTGTATAGTGGTACATAGTATAGAATATGGTGTATAGTGGTACATAGTATAGAATGTGGTGTATAGTGGTACATAGAATAGAATATGGTGTCTAGTGGTATATAATATAGAATATGATGTAGAGATGTATTGTGGTACATACTATAGAATATGGTGTATAGTGGTACATAGAATAGAATATGGTGTATAGCACATAGTATAGAATAAGGTGTATAGTGGTACATAGTATAGAATATGGTGTATAGAGGTACATAGTATAGAATATGGTGTATAGTGGTACATAGTATAGAATATGGTGTATAGTGGTACATAGTATAGAATATGGTGTATAGTGGTACATAGTATATGGTGTATTTTGGTACATTGTATAGAATGTGGTGTAAAGCTGTATAGTGGTTCATAGTATAGAAAATGGTGTATAGTGGTACATAGTATAGAATGTGATGAAGAGCTGTATAGTGGTACATAGTATAGAATATGTTGTATAGTGGTACATAGTATGGAATGTGGTGTAGAGCTGTATAATGGTACATAGTATAAAATGTGGTATGGAGCTGTATAGTGGTATATAGTATAGAATGTGGTGTATAGTGATACATAGTATAGAATAAGGTGTATAGTGGTATATAGTATAGAATGTCATTTATAGTGGTACATAGTATAGAATATGGTGTATAGTGGTATATATTATAGAACATGGCGTAGAGCTGAATATTGGTATATAGTATAAAATAAGGTGTAGAGCTGTATAGTGGTACATAGAAAAGTATGTGGTTTATATTGTTACATAGAATAGAATATGGTGTATAGTGGTACATAGTATAGAATGTGGTGTATAGTAGTATATAGTATAGAATATGGTGTAGAGCTGTATAGTGGTACATAGTATAGAATGTGCTACAGAGCTGTATAGTGGTACATGGCATAGAATATGGGGTAGAGCTGTTAAGTGGTAAATAGTATAGAATATGGTGTAAAGTGGCACATAGTCTAGAATATGTTGTAGAGAGGTACATAGTATAGAATATGGTGTATAGAGGTACAAAGTATAGAATATGGTGTATAGTGCTACATAGTATAGAATGTGATGTAGAGCTGTATAGTGGTACATAGTATAGAATATGGTGTATAGTGCTACATAGTATAGAATGTGATGTAGAGCTGTATAGAGGTACAAAGTATAGAATATGGTGTATAGTGCTACATAGTATAGAATGTGATGTAGAGCGGTATAGTGGTACATAGTATAGAATATGGTGTATAGTCGTATATAGTATAGAATATGGTATAGAACTGTATAGTGGTATATAGTATAGAATTTGGTGTATAGAGATACATAGTATAGAATTTGGTGTAGAGCTGTATAGTGGTACATAGTATATGGTGTATTGTGGTACATTGTATAGAATGTGGTGTAGCGCTGTATAGTGGTTCATAGTATAGAAAATGGTGTATAGTGGTACATAGTATAGAATGTGATGAAGAGCTGTATAGTGGTACATAGTATAGAATATGTTGTATAGTGGTACATAGTATAGAATGTGGTGTAGAGCTGTATAATGCTATACACCACATTCTAGACTATGTACCACTATACACCATATTCTATACTATGTACCATTATACAGCTCTAAATCACATTCTATACGATGTACCACTATACACCACATTCTATAATATGTACCATTATACAGCTCTACACCACATTCTATAATATGCAGCACTATACACCATATTCTATAATATGTAGCACTATACAGCTCTACACCACATTTTATACTATGTACCACTATACACCATATTCTATGTACCACTATACACCACATTCTAGACTATGTACCACTATACCCCATATTCTATACTATGTACCTCTATACACCATAATTTATACTATGTACCACTACACACCACATTCTATACTATGTAGCACTATACACCATATTCTATACTATGTACCACTATACACCATATTCTATACTATGTACCTCTATACACCATATTCTTTACTGTGTACCACTATACACCATATTCTATACTATGTACCACAATACACCATATTCTAAACTATTTACCACTATATACCATATTCTATACTATATACCGCTATACACCATATTTTATACTATGTACCACTATACAACACATTCTATACTATGTAGCACTATACACCATATTCTATACTATGTACCTCTGTACACCATATTCTATACTATGTACCACTATACACCATATTCTCTACAATGTACCACACTACACCATATTCTATACTATGTACAACTATACATCTCTACACCACATTCTATACTATGTTCCTCTATAAACCATATTCTATACTATGTACCACTATACACCATATTCTATACTATGTACCACTATAAAGCTCTACAACACATTCTATACTATGTACCTCTACACACCATATTCTATACTATGTACCACTATACAGCTCTACACCACATTCTATACTATGTACCACTATACATCTCTACACCATATTCTATGCTATGTATCACTATACACAATACTCTATACTATGCACCACTGTACAGCTATACACCATATTCTATACTATATACCACTATACACCCTATTGTATACTATGTACCACTATACAGCTCTACACCATATTCTATTCTATGTACCACTATACAGCTCTACTCCATATTTTAGAATATGTACCACTATACACCATATTCTATACTATGTACATCTATACACCATATTCTATACTATATACCACTATACACCATATTCTATACTATGTACCACTATACATCTCTACACCATTTTCTATGCTTTGTATCACTATACACAATACTCTATACTATGCACCACTGTACAGCTATACACCATATTCTATACTATGTACCACTATACACCATATTCTATACTATGTACCACTATACAGCTCTACACCACAATTCTATACTATGTACCACTCTACACCATATTCTATGTACCACTATACACCACATTCTAGACTATGTACCACTATACACCATAACTTATACTATGTACCATTACACACCACTTTCTATACTATGTAGCACTATACACCATATTCTATACTATGTACCACTATACACCATATTCTATACTATGTACCTCTATACAACATATTCTATACTGTGTACCACTATACACCATATTCTATACTATGTACCACAATACACAATATCCTATACTGTTTACCACTATATACCATATTCTATACTATATACCACTATACACCATATTTTATACTATGTACCACTATACAACACATTCTATACTATGTAGCTCTATACACCATATTCTATACTATGTACCACTATACACCATATTCTATACAATGTACCACAATACACCATATTCTATACTATGTACCACTATACATCTCTACACCACAATCTATACTATGTTCCTCTATACCCCATATTCTATACTATGTACCACTCTACACCATATTCTATACTATGTACCACTATTAAGCTCTACAACACATTCTATACTATGTACCTCTACACACCATATTCTATACTATGTACTACTATACAGCTCTACACCGTATTCTATACTATGTACCACTTTAAAGCTCTACACCATACACCACTATACACCACATTCTATACTATGTACCACTACACCACATTCTATACTATGTACCACTATGTACCACTATATACCGCATTCTATACTATATACCACTATACCCAATATTCTATACTTTGTACCTCTATACACCATATTCTATACTATGTACCACTATACACCATATTCTATATGATGTACCACTATACAGCTCTACACCACATTCTATACTATATACCACTATACACCACATTCTAGACTATGTACTACTATACACCATATTCTATACTATGTACCTCTATACACCGTATTCTATACTATATACCACTATACACCACATACTATACAATGTACAACTATACACCATATTCTATACTATATACCATTATACAGCTCTTCACCACATTCTATACTATGTACCACTATACACCATATTCTATACTATTTACCTCTATACACCATATTCTATACTATATACCACTATTAACCATATTCTATACAATGTACAACTATACACCATATTCTATATGATATACAACTATACAGCTCTACCCCATATTCTGTACTATGTATATAACACTATACACCATATTCTATACTATGAACCACTATACAGCTCTACACCATATTCTATACTATATACCACTATACACCATATTCTATACTATGTACCACTATAAACCTCTACACTATATTCTATGCTATGTACCACTATACAGCTCAATACCACATTCTATACTATGTACAAATGTTCAGGTCTACACTGTATTCTATACTATATACTACTATAGACCACATTCTATACTGAGTACCTCTATACACCATATTCTATAGTATGTAGCACTATACACCACATTCTATACTATGTACCACTATACAGCTCTACACCATAATCTATACTATGTACCACTATACACCATATTCTGTACTATGTACCACTATTCAGCTCTACACCACACTCTATACTATGTACCACTATACATCATATTCTGTGTACCACTATACACCATATTCTAGACTATGTAACACTATACACCATATTCTATACTATGTACCTCTATACAAAATATTACATACTATGTACCACTATACACCATATTCTATACTATGTGCCTCTATACACCTCTACACCATATTCTATACTATGTACCACTATACAGCTCTATACCACACTCTACACTATGTACCACTATACAGCTCTACACCACATTCTATACTGTATGCCACTATACACCATATTCTATTCTATGTACCACTATACACCTCTACACCATATTTTATACTATGTACCACTATACAGCTCTATACCACACTCTATACTATGTACCACTATACAGTTCTACACCATATTCTATACTATATACTTCTATACACCACTTTCTAAACTTAGTACCACAATACATGATATTCTATACTATGTAACACTATACACCACATTCTATACTATGTACCACTATACAGCACTACATCACATTCTATAATTTGTACCACTATACACCACATTCTATACTATGTACCACTATACAACACTACACCATATTCTATACTATGTACTAATATACAGCTCTACACCTTATTCTATACTATGTACTACTATACACCACATTCTACACTATGTACCGCTATACAGCTCTACACCATATACCACTATACACCACATTCTATACTATGTAGCACTACACCACATTCTAAACTATGTAGCACTATATACCACTATACACTACATTCTATACTATGTACCACGATACACCATATTCTATACTATGTACCTCTATACACCATATTCTATACTATGTACCACTATACACCACATTCTATGCTATGTACCACTACACCACATTCTAAACTATGTAGCACTATATACCACTATGCACCATATTCTATACTGTGTACCACTATACACCATATTCTATACTATATACCACAATACAGTTCTACACCACATTCTATACTATGTACCACTATACACCATATTCTATACTATGTACCACTATACACCACATCCTAGACTATGTAGCACTATACACCATATTCTATGTACCACTATACACCACATTCTGGACAATGTACCATTATACACCATATTCTATACTATGTACTTTTCTACACCATATTCTATACTATTTACCTCTATACACCATATTCTATACTATATACCACTATTAACCATATTCTATACAATGTTCCACTATACACCATATTCTATACTATATACAACTATACAGCTCTACGCCATATTCTATACTATGTACCACTATACACCATATTCTATACTATATACCACTATACAGCTCCATACCACATTTTATACTATGTACCATTATACAGCTCTACACCACATTCTATACTATGTACCACTATACAACATATTCTATACTATGTACCACTATACAGCTCTTCATAACATTCTATACTATGTACCACTATACACCATTTTCTATACTTTGAACCACTACACAGCTCTACACCACATTCTATACAATGTACCACAATACACCATATACTATGTACCACTATACAGCTCTACACCAAATTCTATACTATGTATCTCTATACACCAAATTCTATACTATATACCACTATACAGTTCTATACCATATTCTATACTATATACGACTATACACCATATTCTATACTATGTACCACTATACCGCTCTACATCACATTCTATACTATGTAGCACTATACACCATATTCTATACTTTGTACCTCTATACAGCTCTACATCACATTCTATACTATGTAGCACTATACACCATATTCTATACTTTGTACCACTATACAGCTCTACATCACATTCTATACTATGTAGCACTATACACCATATTCTATACTTTGTACCTCTATACACCATATTCTATACTATGTACCTCTCTACAACATATTCTAGACTATGTGCCACTTTACACCATATTCTATACTATTTACCACTTAACAGCTCTACCCCATATTCTATGCCATGTACCACTATACAGCTCTGTAGCACATTCTATACTATGTACCACTATACAGCTCTACACCATATTCTATACTATATACTACTATACACCACATTCTATACTATGTACCACTATACACCATATTCTATTCTATGTAACAATATAAACCACATACTATGCTATGTACCACTATACAGCTCTACACCATATTTTATACTATATACCAATATTCAGCTCTACACCATGTTCTATAATATATACCACTATACACCATATTCTATACTATGTACCACTATAAATGACATTCTATACTATATACCACTATACACCTTATTCTATACTATGTATCACTATACACCACATTCTATACTATATACCACTATACAGCTCCATACCACATTTTATACTATGTACCATTATACAGCTCTACACCACATTCTATACTATGTACCACTATACAACATATTCTATACTATGTACCACTATACAGCTCTTCATCACATTCTATACTATGTACCACTATACACCATTTTCTATACTATGAACCACTATACAGCTCTACACCACATTCTATACAATGTACCACAATACACCATATACTATGTACCACTATACACCATATTCTATACTATGTACCACTATACACCATATTCTATAATATGTACCTCTATACACCATATTCTATACTATGTACCACTATACACCATATTCTATACTATATACCACTATACAGCTCTACCCCATATTCTATACCATGTACCACTATACACCTTATTCTATACTATGTGCTATACACCATATTCTATTCTATGTACCACTATACACCATATACTATACTATGTACCACAATACAGCTCTACATCATATTCTATATTATATACCACTATACACCATATTCTATACTATGTACCACTTTACACCACATTCTATACTATGTACCACTATACACCATATTCTATACTATGTACCACTATACAGCTCAACACCACATTCTGTACTATATGCCACTATACACCATATTCTATACTATGTAGCACTATACACCATATTCTATAATACGTACCACTTAACATCTCTACACCGTATTCTATGCTATGTATCACTATACACAATACTCTATATTATACACCACTGTACAGCTATACACCATATTCTATACTATATACCACTATAAACGCTATTGTATACTATGTACCACTATACAGCTCTACACCATATTCTATTCTATGTACCACTATACAGCTCTACTCCATATTTTAGAATATGTACCACTATACACCATATTCTATACTATGTACATCTATACACCATATTCTATACTATATACCACTATACACCATATTCTATACTATGTACCACTATACATCTCTACACCATTTTCTATGCTTTGTATCACTATACACAATACTCTATACTATGCACCACTGTACAGCTATACACCATATTCTATACTATGTACCACTATACACCATATTCTATACTATGTACCACTATACAGCTCTACACCACATTCTATACTATGTACCACTCTACACCATATTCTATGTACCACTATACACCACATTCTAGACTATGTACCACTATACACCATAACTTATACTATGTACCATTACACACCACTTTCTATACTATGTAGCACTATACACCATATTCTATACTATGTACCACTATACACCATATTCTATACTATGTACCTCTATACAACATATTCTATACTGTGTACCACTATACACCATATTCTATACTATGTACCACAATACACAATATCCTATACTGTTTACCACTATATACCATATTCTATACTATATACCACTATACACCATATTTATACTATGTACCACTGTACAACACATTCTATACTATGTAGCTCTATACACCATATTCTATACTATGTACCACTATACACCATATTCTATACAATGTACCACAATACACCATATTCTATACTATGTACCACTATACATCTCTACACCACATTCTATACTATGTTCCTCTATTCCCCATATTCTATACTATGTACCACTCTACACCATATTCTATACTATGTACCACTATTAAGCTCTACAACACATTCTATACTATGTACCTCTACACACCATATTCTATACTATGTACTACTATACAGCTCTACACCGTATTCTATACTATGTACCACTTTAAAGCTCTACACCATACACCACTATACACCACATTCTATACTATGTACCACTACACCACATTATATACTATGTACCACTATGTACCACTATATACCGCATTCTATACTATATACCACTATACACAATATTCTATACTATGTACCTCTATACACCATATTCTATACTATGTACCACTATACACCATATTCTATATGATGTACCACTATACAGCTCTACACCACATTCTATACTATATACCACTATACACCACATTCTAGACTATGTACTACTATTTATGGTGGTACATAGTATAGAATATGGTGTACAGTGGTATATAGTATAGAATATGGTGTATAGAGGTACATAGTATAGAATATGGTGTATAGATGTACATAGTATAGAATATGGTGTTAAGTGGTACATAGTTTAGAATATGGTGTATAGTGGTACATAATATAGAATGTGGTGTAGAGCTGTACAGTGGTACATAGTATATAATATGGTGTAGAGCTGTATAGTGGTACATAGAATAGAATATGGTGTAGAGCTGTATAGTGGTACATAGTATACAATAGGGTGTATAGTGGTATATAGTATAGAATATGGTGTATAGCTGTACAGTGGTGCATAGTATAGAGTATTGTGTATAGTGATACAAAACATAGAATATGGTGTAGAGATGTATAGTGGTACGTAGTATAGAATATGGTGTATAGTGCTACATAGTATAGAATATGGTGTATAGTGGTATATAATACAGAATGTGGTGTAGAGATGTATAGTGGTACATAGTATAGAATATGGTGTATAGTGGTTCATAGTATAGAATATGGTGTATAGTGGTACATAGTATAGAATGTGGTGTAAAGTGGTACATAGTATAGAATATAGTGTATAGTGGTATATAATATAGAATATGATGTAGAGCTGTATTGTGGTACATAGTATAGAATATGGTGTATAGTGGTACATAGTATAGAATAAGGTGTATAGTGGTACATGGTATAGAATATGGGGTAGAGCTGTATAGTGGTATATAGTATAGAATATGGTGTATAGTGGTACATAGTATAGAATATTGTGTATAGGGGTACATAGTATAGAATATGGTGTATAGTGGTACATAGTATAGAATATGGTGTATAGTGGTACATAGTATATAGTGTATTGTGGTACATTGTATAGAATGTGATGAAGAGCTGTATAGTGGTACATAGTATAGAATATGTTGTATCGTGGTACATAGTATAGAATGTGGTGTAAAGCTGTATAATGGAACATAGTATAAAAAGTGTTATAGAGCTGTATAGTGGTATATAGTATAGAATGTGGTGTTAAGTGATACATAGCATAGAATAAGGTGTATCGTGGTATATAGTATAGAATGTTGTTTATAGTGGTACACAGTATAGAATATGGTGTATAGTGGTATATAGTATAGAACATGGTGTAGAGCTGAATTTTGGTACATAGTATAAAATATGGTGTAGAGCTGTATAGTGGTACATAGTATAAAAAGTGTTATAGAGCTGTATAGTGGTATATAGAATAGAATGTGGTGTTAAGTGATACATAGTATAGAATAAGGTGTATCGTGGTATATAGAATAGTATGTTGTTTATCGTGTTACATAGTATAGAATATGGTGTATAGTGGTACATAGTATAGAATGTGGTGGATAGTGGTATATAGTATAGAATATGGTGTAGAGCTGTAAAGTGGTGCATAGTATAGAGTATTGTGTATAGTGAAACATAGCATTGAATATGGTGTAGAGCTGTATAGTGGTACGTAGTATAGAATATGGTGTATGGTGCTACATAGTATAGAATATGGTGTACAGTGGTATATAGTATACAATGTGGTGTAGAGCTGTATAGTGGTACATAGTATAGCATATGGTGTATAGTGGTACATAGTATAGAATATAGTGTATAGAGGTACATAGTATAGAATATGGTGTATAGTGGTACATAGTACAGAATGTGGTGTATAGTGGTGCATAGTGGTACATAGTATAGAGTGTGGTGTAGTGGTGCATAGTATAGAATTTAGTGTATAGTGGTATATGGTGTAGAGCTGTATATTGGTACATAGTTTAGAATGTGGTGTATAGTAGTACATAGTATAGAATACGGTGAAGAGTTGAATAGTGGTACATAGTATAGAATGTGTTGCAGAGCTGTATAGTGGTACATAGTATAGAATATGGTGTATAGTGTTACATAGTATAGAATATGGTGTATAGTGGTACATTGTATAGAATATGGTGTAGAGCTGTATAGTGGTACATAGTATAGAATATGGTGTAGTGCTGTACAGTGGTACATAGTATAGAATATGGTGTAGAGCTGTATTGTGGTACATAGTATAGAATATGGTGTATAGTGGTACATAGTATAGAATATGGTGTATAGAGGTACATAGTATAGAATATGGTGCATAGTGGTACATAGTATGGAATACGGTGTATAGTGGTACATAGTATAGAATATGGTGAATTGTGGTATATAGTATAGATTATGGTGTACAGTGGTACATTGTATAGAATATGGTGTTTAGAGGTACATAGTATAGAATATGGTGTATAGTGGTACATAGTATAGAATGTGGTGTATAGTGGAACATAGTATAGAATTTATTGTAGATCTGTATAGAGGTACATAGTATAGAATGTGGTGTAGAGCTGTATAGTGGTACATAGTATAGAATGTGTTGTATAGTGGTACATAGTATAGAATGTGGTGTAAAGCTGTATAATGGTACATAGTATAGAATGTGGTGTACAGTGGTACATAGTATAGAATATGGTGTACAGTGGTACATAGTATAGAATATGGTGTATAGTGGTACATAGTATAGAATGTTGTGTAGAGCTGTATAGTGGTACATAGTATAGATTGTGGTGTAGAGCTGTAAAGTGGTACATAGTATAGAAAATGTTGTATAGATGTACATAGTATAGAATATGGTGTATAGTGGTACATAGTATAGAATGTGGTATAGAGCTGTATGGTGATACATAGTATAGAATGTGGTGTATGGTGGTATATAGTATAGAATATAGTGTATAGAGGCACAAAGTATAGAATATGGTGTATAGTGGTACATAGTATAGAATGTGGTGTATAGAGGTACGTAGTATAGAATATGGTGTATAATTGTACATAGTCTAGAATATGGTGATTAGTGGTACACAGAATATGATGTATAGTGGTACATAGTATAGAATGTGGTGTAGAGCTGAATAGTGGTACAAAGTAGAGAATATGGTGTATAGTGGTACATAGTATAGAATGTGGTGTATAGTGGTATATAGAATTGAATATGGTGTGGAGGTGTATAGTGGTACATAGTATAGAATATGGTGTATAGTGGTACATAGTATAGAATATGGGGTAGAGCTGTATAGGTGTATATAGTATAGAATATGGTGTAAAGTGGAACATTGTATATAATATGGTTAATAGTGGTATATAGTATAGAATATGGTGTATAGAGGTAAATAGTATACAATATGGTGAAAGGTGGTACATAGTATAGAATATGGTGTATAGTGGTACATAGTCTAGAATGTGGAGTATAGTGGTACATAGAATATGGTGTATAGTGCTACATAGTCTAGAATGTGGTGTATAGTGGTACATAATATAGAATGTGGTGAAGAGCTGTATAATGGTACATAGTATAGAATGTGGTGTATAGTGGTACATAGTATAGAATATGGTGTATAGTGGTACATAGTATAGAATAAGGTGTATAGTGGTACATGGTATAGAATATGGGGTAGAGCTGTATAGTGGTATATAGTATAGAATATGGTGTATAGTGGTACATAGTATAGAATATTGTGTATAGGGGTACATAGTATAGAATATGGTGTATAGTGGTACATAGTATAGAATATGGTGTATAGTGGTACATAGTATATAGTGTATTGTGGTACATTGTATAGAATGTGATGAAGAGCTGTATAGTGGTACATAGTATAGAATATGTTGTATCGTGGTACATAGTATAGAATGTGGTGTAAAGCTGTATAATGGAACATAGTATAAAAAGTGTTATAGAGCTGTATAGTGGTATATAGTATAGAATGTGGTGTTAAGTGATACATAGCATAGAATAAGGTGTATCGTGGTATATAGTATAGAATGTTGTTTATAGTGGTACACAGTATAGAATATGGTGTATAGTGGTATATAGTATAGAACATGGTGTAGAGCTGAATTTTGGTACATAGTATAAAATATGGTGTAGAGCTGTATAGTGGTACATAGTATAAAAAGTGTTATAGAGCTGTATAGTGGTATATAGAATAGAATGTGGTGTTAAGTGATACATAGTATAGAATAAGGTGTATCGTGGTATATAGAATAGTATGTTGTTTATCGTGTTACATAGTATAGAATATGGTGTATAGTGGTACATAGTATAGAATGTGGTGGATAGTGGTATATAGTATAGAATATGGTGTAGAGCTGTAAAGTGGTGCATAGTATAGAGTATTGTGTATAGTGAAACATAGCATTGAATATGGTGTAGAGCTGTATAGTGGTACGTAGTATAGAATATGGTGTATGGTGCTACATAGTATAGAATATGGTGTACAGTGGTATATAGTATACAATGTGGTGTAGAGCTGTATAGTGGTACATAGTATAGCATATGGTGTATAGTGGTACATAGTATAGAATATAGTGTATAGAGGTACATAGTATAGAATATGGTGTATAGTGGTACATAGTACAGAATGTGGTGTATAGTGGTGCATAGTGGTACATAGTATAGAGTGTGGTGTAGTGGTGCATAGTATAGAATTTAGTGTATAGTGGTATATGGTGTAGAGCTGTATATTGGTACATAGTTTAGAATGTGGTGTATAGTAGTACATAGTATAGAATACGGTGAAGAGTTGAATAGTGGTACATAGTATAGAATGTGTTGCAGAGCTGTATAGTGGTACATAGTATAGAATATGGTGTATAGTGTTACATAGTATAGAATATGGTGTATAGTGGTACATTGTATAGAATATGGTGTAGAGCTGTATAGTGGTACATAGTATAGAATATGGTGTAGTGCTGTACAGTGGTACATAGTATAGAATATGGTGTAGAGCTGTATTGTGGTACATAGTATAGAATATGGTGTATAGTGGTACATAGTATAGAATATGGTGTATAGAGGTACATAGTATAGAATATGGTGCATAGTGGTACATAGTATGGAATACGGTGTATAGTGGTACATAGTATAGAATATGGTGAATTGTGGTATATAGTATAGATTATGGTGTACAGTGGTACATTGTATAGAATATGGTGTTTAGAGGTACATAGTATAGAATATGGTGTATAGTGGTACATAGTATAGAATGTGGTGTATAGTGGAACATAGTATAGAATTTATTGTAGATCTGTATAGAGGTACATAGTATAGAATGTGGTGTAGAGCTGTATAGTGGTACATAGTATAGAATGTGTTGTATAGTGGTACATAGTATAGAATGTGGTGTAAAGCTGTATAATGGTACATAGTATAGAATGTGGTGTACAGTGGTACATAGTATAGAATATGGTGTACAGTGGTACATAGTATAGAATATGGTGTATAGTGGTACATAGTATAGAATGTTGTGTAGAGCTGTATAGTGGTACATAGTATAGATTGTGGTGTAGAGCTGTAAAGTGGTACATAGTATAGAAAATGTTGTATAGATGTACATAGTATAGAATATGGTGTATAGTGGTACATAGTATAGAATGTGGTATAGAGCTGTATGGTGATACATAGTATAGAATGTGGTGTATGGTGGTATATAGTATAGAATATAGTGTATAGAGGCACAAAGTATAGAATATGGTGTATAGTGGTACATAGTATAGAATGTGGTGTATAGAGGTACGTAGTATAGAATATGGTGTATAATTGTACATAGTCTAGAATATGGTGATTAGTGGTACACAGAATATGATGTATAGTGGTACATAGTATAGAATGTGGTGTAGAGCTGAATAGTGGTACATAGTAGAGAATATGGTGTATAGTGGTACATAGTATAGAATGTGGTGTATAGTGGTATATAGAATTGAATATGGTGTGGAGGTGTATAGTGGTACATAGTATAGAATATGGTGTATAGTGGTACATAGTATAGAATATGGGGTAGAGCTGTATAGGTGTATATAGTATAGAATATGGTGTAAAGTGGAACATTGTATATAATATGGTTAATAGTGGTATATAGTATAGAATATGGTGTATAGAGGTAAATAGTATACAATATGGTGAAAGGTGGTACATAGTATAGAATATGGTGTATAGTGGTACATAGTCTAGAATGTGGAGTATAGTGGTACATAGAATATGGTGTATAGTGCTACATAGTCTAGAATGTGGTGTATAGTGGTACATAATATAGAATGTGGTGAAGAGCTGTATAATGGTACATAGTATAGAATGTGGTGTATAGTGGTACATAGTATAGAATATGGTGTATAGAAATACATAGTATAGAATGTGTTGTATGGTGGTACATAGTCTAGAATGTGGTGTATAGTGGTACATAGTATAGAATATGGTGTACAGTTGTACATAGTATAGAATGTGGTGTATAGTGTTACATAGTATAGAATATCATGTATTGTGGTACTAAGTTTAGAATATGGTGTATAGTAGTATATAGTATAGAATATGGTGTAGAGCTGTATAGTGGTACATAGTGTAGAATGTGGTATAGAGCTGTATAGTGGTACATAGTATAGAATATGGTGTAGAGGTGTATAGTGGTACATAGAATAGAATGTGTTGTATAGTGGTATACAGTATAGAATATGGTGTATAGTGCAACATAGTATAGAATTTGGTGTACAGTGGTTTAAAGTACAGACTGTGGTGTAGAGCACAAGTTCATAGTATAGAATATGGTGTTTAGTGGTACATAGTATAGAATATGGTGTATAGTGGTATATAGTATAAAATATGGTGTATAGTGGTACATAGTATAGAATATGCTGTATAGTGGTACATATGATAGAATATGGTGCATAGTGGTATATTGTATAAAATATGAGGTAGAGCTGTATAGTGGTACATAGTATAGAATATGGTGTATAGTGGTACATAATATAGAATATTGTGTATTGTACATAGTATAGAATATGGTGTATAGTGGTACATGGTATAGAATATTGGGTAGAGCTGTATAGTGGTATATAGTATAGAATATGTTGTATAGTGGTACATAGTATAGAATATGGTGTATAGTGGTACATGGTATAGAATATGGTGTATAGTGGTACATAGTCTAGAATGTGGTATAGAGCTGTACAGTGGTACATAGTATAGAATGTGGTGTATAGTGGTAAATAGAATATGGTGTATAATGGTACATAGTAAAGAGTATGGTGTATTGTACAAAGTATAGAATATGGTGTATAGTGGTACATTGTATAGAATATGGTGTTTTGTGGTACATAGTACAGAATATGGTGTATAGTGGTACATAGCATAGAATATGGTGTATAAAGGTACATAGTATAGAATATGGGGTATAGTGCTACATAGTATAGATTGTGGTGTATAGTTGTACATAGTATACATTATGGTGTATAGAGGTACATAGTATAGAATATGGTGTATAGTCAGACATAGTTTAGAATGTGGTGTATAGTGTTACATAGAATATGGTGTTTAGAGGTACATAGTATAGAATGTGGTGTAGAGCTGTATAGTGGTACATAGTATAGAATATGGTGTATTGTGGTACATAGTATACAATGTGGTACAGAGCTGTATAATCGTACATAGTATAGAATGTGGTGTGTAGTGGTACATAATATAGAATGTGGTGTAGAGCTGTATAATGGAATATAGTATAGAATATGGTGTATAGTGGTACATAGTATAGAATATGGTGTATAGAAGTAAATAGTATAGAATATGTTGTCTAGTGGTACATTGTCTAGAATGTGGTGTATAGTGGTACATTGTATAGAATATGGTGTACAGTGGTACATAGTATAGAATGTGGTGTAGAGATATATAGTGGTACATAGTATAGAATATGGTGTAGAGCTGTATAGTAGTACATAGTATAGAATGTGGTATATAGTGGTACATAGTATAGAATGTGGTGTAGAGCTGTATAATGGTACATAGTATAGAATGTGGTTTATAGTGTAGAATATGGTGTAGAGCTGTATAGTGGTACATAGTATAGAATATGGTGAAGAGCTGTATAGCGGTACATAGTATACAATATGGTGTATGTGGTATATAGTATAGAATATGGTGTAGAGCTGGAAAGTAGTACATAGTATAGAGTATTGTGTATAGTGATACATAGCATAGAATTTGGTGTAGAGCTGTATAGTGGTACATAGTATAGAATATGGTGTATAGTGCTACATAGTATAGAATATGGTGTATAGTGGTATATAGTATAGAATGTGGAGTAGAGCTGTGTAGTGGTACATAGTATAGCATATGGTGTATAGTGCTACATAGTATAGAATTTGGTGTATAGAGGTACATAGTATAGAATATGCTGGTAAGTGGTACACAGTATAGAATGTGGTGTATAGTGGTACATAGTGGTACATAGTATAGAGTGTGGTGTAGTGGTACATAGTATAGAATGTGGTTTACAGTTGTATATGGTGTAGAGCTGTATAGTGGTACATATTATAGAATGTGGTGTTTAGTAGTACATAGTATAGGATACGGTGAAGAGCTGTATAGAGGTACATAGTATAGAATGTGGTGTAGAGCTGTATAGTGGTACATAGTATAGAATATGGTGTATAGTGGTACATAGTATATAATATGTTGTATAGTGGTACATAGTATAGAATATGGTGTAGAGCTGTATAGTGGTACATAGTATAGAATATGGTGTAGTACTGAATTGTGGTACATAGTATAGAATTTGGTGTAGAGCTGTATTGTGGTACATAGTATAGAATATGGTATATAGTGGTACATAGTATAGAATATGGTGTATAGAGGTACATAGTATAGAATATGGTGTATAGTGGTACATAGTATGGAATACGGTGTATAGTGGTACATAGTGTAGAATATGGTGTATTGTGGTACATAGTATAGAATATGGTGTATAGTGGTACATTGTATAGAACATGGTGTATAGAGGTACATAGTATAGAATATGGTGTATAGTAGTACATAGTATAGAATTTGGTGTAGAGCTGTATAGTGGTATATAGTATAGAATGTGTTGTATAGTGGTACATAGTATAGAATGTGGTGTAAAGCTGTATAATTGTACATAGTATAGAATGTGGTGTACAGTGGTACATAGTATAGAATATGGTGTACAGTGGTACATAGTATAGAATATGGTGTATAGTGGTACATAGTATAGAATGTTGTGTAGAGCTGTATAGTGGTACATAGTATAGATTGTGGTGTAGAGCTGAGAAGTGGTACATAGTATAGAAAATGGTGTATAGAGGTACATAGTATAGAATATGTTGTATAGTGGTACATAGTATAGAATGTGGTGTAGAGCTGTATAGTAGTACATAGTATAGAATGTGGTGTATGGTGGTATATAGTATAGAATATAGAGTATAGAGGCACATAGTATAGAATATGGTGTATAGTGGTACATAGTATAGAATGTGGTGTATAGTGGTACATAGTCTAGAATGTGTTCTATAGTAGTTTATATTATAGAATATTTTGTAGAACTGTACAGTTGTACATAGTATAGAATGTGGTATATAGCTGTATAGTGGAACATAGCATAGAATATGGTGTAGAGGTGTATAGTGGTACATAGTATAGAATACCACATTCTATACTATGTACTGCTATACATCATATTCTATGTACCACTATACATCATTTTCTAGACTATGTAACACTATACACCATATTCTAGATGATGTACCTCTATACACCATATTCTATACTATGTACATCTATACACCATATTATATACTATGTACCACTATACACCACATTCTATACTATGTACCACTTTACACCATATTCTATACTATGTGCCTCTATACACCATTTTCTATACTATGTACCACTATACAGCTCTACACCACAATCGATGTTATGTACCACTATACAGCTCTACACCACATTCTGTACTATGTACCACTATACACCATATTTTATACTATGTAACACTATACACCATATTCTATTCTATGTACCACTATACACCACATTCTATACTATGTACCATTATACAGCTTTACACCACAATATAGACTATGTACCACTATACATCATATTCTATACTATTTAGCACTATACAGCTCTACACCACATTCTATACTATGTACCTCTATACACCATATTCTATACTATGTACCACTAAACACCATATTCTATACTTTGTACCTCTATACACCATATTCTATACAATGTACCACAATACACCATATTCTATACTATGTACCACTATACACCTCTACACCATATTCTATGCTATGTTCCACTATACAGCTATATACCACATTCTATACTATGTACAACTGTACAGTTCTACAACATATTCTATAATATATACTACTATAGAACACATTCTATACTATGTACCACTATACACCACATTCTATACTATGTACCACTATACACCATACTATGTGCCTCTATACTCTATATTCTATACTATATACCACCATACACCACATTCTATACTATGTACTACTTTACAGCTCTACACCACATTCTATACTATGTACCACTATACACCATATTCTTTACTATGTACCTCTATACACCATTTTCTATACTATGTACCACTTTTCAGCTCTACACCACAATCTATACTATGTACCACTATACAGCTCTACACAACATTCTATACTATGTACCACTATACACCATATTCTATACTATGTACCACTGTACACCATATTCTATACTATGTACCACTATACACCACATTCTATACTATGTACCATTATACAGCTTTACACCACATTCTATACTATGTACCACTATACAACACATTCTATACTATATACCACTATACAGCACTACACCAAATTCTATACTATGTACTACTATACACCATATTCTATACTATGTACCTCTATACACCATGTTCTATACAATGTACCACTATACACCATATTCTATACTATGTACCACAATACACCATATTCTACACTATGTACCACTATACACCGTATTCCATACTATGTACCACTATACACCATATTCTATACTATGTACCTCTATACACCATATTCTATACTATGTACAACTATATACCATATTCTATACTATGTACCACAATACAGCTCTACACCAAATTCTATACTATGTACCACAATACAGTACTACACCATATTCTATACTATGTACCACTATACAGCTCTACACCATATTCTATACTATGTACCACTATACACCATATTCTATACTATGTACCACTATACACCATATTCTATACTATGTACCACTATACAGCTCTTCACCGTATCCTATACTATGTACTACTAAACACCACATTCTATAATATGTACCACTATACAGCTCTACACCATATACAACTGTAAACCACATTCTATACTATGTACCACTACACCACACTCTATACTATTCTATACTATATACCACTATACAGCTCTACCCCATATTCTATACCATGTACCACTATACACCTTATTCTATACTATGTACCACTATACACCATATTCTATACTATGTACCACAATACAGCTCTACATCATATTCTATATTATATACCACTAAACACTATATTCTATACTATGTACCACTTTACACCACATTCTATACTATGTACCACTATACACCATATTCTATACTATGAACCACTATACACCATATTCTATACTACGTACCACTATACATCTCTACACCATATTCTATGTTTTGTATCACTATACACAATACTCTATACTATGCACCACTGTACAGCTATACACCATATTCTATACTATATACCACTGTACACCCTATTGTATACTATGTACCACTGTACAGCTCCACACTATATTCTATTCTATGTACCACTATACAGCTCTACACCATATTATATACTATGTACCACTGTACAGCTCTACACCACATTCTATATTATGTACCACTATACACCATATTCTAAACTATGTACCACTTAACACCATATTCTATACTATGTACATCTATACACCATATTCTATACTATGTACCTCTATACACCATATTCTATACTATATACCACTGTACACCATATTCTATACTATGTACCACCATAAACCATATTCTATACTAAAAACAACTATATAGCTCACCCCATATTCTATACTATGTACTACTATACACCATTTTATATGCTATGAACCACTATACAGCTCTACACCATATTCTATATTATATATCACTATTCACCATATTCTGTACTATGTACCACTATTCACCTCTACACCATATTCTATACTATGTACCACTATACATCTGTATACCACATTCTATACTATGTACCACTATACAGCTCTAAACCATATTCTATACTATATACTTCTATGCACCACATTCTATACTATGCACTATACACCATATTCTATAAAATGTAACACTGTACACCACATTCTATACTATGTACCATTATACAGCTCTACACCACATTATATACTATGTACCACTATACAGCTCTACACCACTTTCTATACTATGTACCACTGTACACCATATTCTATACTATGTACCTCTATACACCACATTCTAGACTATATACCACTATACACCATATTCTATACTATGTACCACTATACAGCTCTACACCACATTCTTAACTATGTACCACTATACACCATATTCTATGTACCACTATACACCACATTCTATAATATGTTCCTCTATACACCATATTCTATACTATGTACCACAATATAGCTCTACACCAAATTCTATACTATGTACCACTATACACCACATTCTATACTATGTACCACTATACACCATATTCTATACTATGTACCTCTATACACCATATTCTATACTATGTACCACTATACACCATATTCTATACTATGTATCACAATACACCATATTCTATACTATGTACCACTATACACCGTATTCTATACTATGTACCACTATACACACCATATTCTATACTATGTACCTTTATACACCATTTTCTATACTACGTACCACTATACACCGTATTCTATGCTGTGTAGCACAATACAGTTCTACACCATATTCTATACTATGTACCACTATACAGCACTTCGCCATATTCTATACTATGTACCACTATACACCATATTCTATACTATGTAGCACTATACACCATATTCTATACTATGTTCGTCTATACACCATATTCTATACTATGTACCACTATACACCATATTCTATACTATGCACCACAATACACCATATTCTATGCTATGTACCACTATACACCATATTCTATACTATAAACAACTATATAGCTCTACCCCATATTCTATACTATGCACCACTATACAGCTCTACACCATATTCTATACTATATACCACTATACACCATATTCTATACTATGTACCTCTATAAACCATATTCTATAAAATGTACCACTATACACCATATTCTATACTATGCACCACAATACACCATATTCTATACTATGTACCTCTATACAACATATTCTATACTATATACCACTATACACCATATTCTATACTATGTATCACAATACACCATATTCTATACTATGTACCACTATACACGTATTCTATACTATGTACCACTATACACACCAATATCTATACTATGTACCTCTATACACCATTTTCTATACTACGTACCACTATACACCATATTCTATGCTGTGTAGCACAATACAGTTCTACACCATATTCTATACTATGTACCACTATACAGCACTTCGCCATATTCTATACTATGTACCACTATACACCATATTCTATACTATGTAGCACTATACACCATATTCTATACTATGTTCGTCTATACACCATATTCTATACTATGCACGACAATACACCATATTCTATACTATATACCACTATACACCATATTCTATACTATGCACCACTATACACCATATTCTATAAAATGTACCACTATACACCATATTCTATACTATGCACCACAATATACCATATTCTATACTATGTACCTCTATAAACCATATTCTATACTATGTAACACTATACACCATATTCTATAAAATGTAACACTATACACCACATTCTATACTATATACCATTATACAGCTGTACACCAAATTCTATAATATGTACCACTATACAGCTCTACACCATTTTCTATACTATGAACTACTATACAGCTCTACACCATATTCTATACTATGAACTACTATACAGCTCTACACCATATTCTATACTATATACCACTATACTACATATTCTATACTATGTACCACTATACACCATATTCTATAAAATGTAACACTATACACCACATTCTATACTATGTACCACTATACAGCTCTACACCAAATTCTTTACTTTGTACCACTATACAGCTCTTCACCACATTCTATACTATGTACCACTATACAGCTCTACACCATATACCACTTTACACCACATTCTATTCTATGTACCACTACACAACATTCTATACTATGTACAACTATACACCATATTCTATAATATGTACCTCTATACACCATATTCTATACTATGTACCACTATTCACCATATTCTATACTTTGTACCACTATACAGCTCTACACCGCATTCTGTACTATATACCACTATACACCATAGTCTATACTATGTAGCACTATAAACCATATTCTATACTACGTACCACTATACATCTCTACACCATATTCTATGCTATGTATCACTATACGCAATACTCTATACTATGCAACACTGTACAGCTATACACCATATTCTATACTATATACCACTTTACACCCTATTGTATACTATGTACCACTATACAGCTCTACACCATATTCTATTCTATGTACCACTATACAGCTCTACACCATATTCTATACCATATACCACTATACACCATATTCTAGACTGTGTACCACTTAACACCATATTCTATACTATGTACATCTATACACCATATTCTATACTATGTACCTCTATACACCATATTCTATACTATATACCACTATACACCATATTCTATACTATGTACCACTATAAACCATATTCTATATTATAAACAACTATATAGCTCACCCCATATTCTATACTATGTACTACTCTACACCATTTTCTATACTATGAACCACTATACAGCTCTACACCATATTCTATACTATATACCACTATACACCATATTCTTTACTATGTTCCACTATTCACCTCTACACAATATTCTATTCTATGTACCACTATGCAGCTGTAAACCACATTCTATACTATGTACCACAATACAGCTCTACACCATATTCTATACTATATACTACTATACACCAGATTCTATACTATGTAACACTATACACCATATTCTATTCTATGTACCACTATACACCACATTCTATACTATGTACCATTATACAGCTTTACACCACAATATAGACTATGTACCACTATACAACATATTCTATACTATTTAGCACTATACAGCTCTACACCACATTCTATACTATGTACCTCTATACACTATATTCTATACTATGTACCACTATACACCATATTCTATACTTTGTACCTCTATACACCATATTCTATACAATGTACCACAATACACCATATTCTATACTATGTACCACTATACACCATATTCCATACTATGTACAACTATACACCATATTCTATACTATGTACCTCTATACACCATATTCTATACTATGTACCATTATACACCATATTCTATACTTTGTACCACAATACAGCTCTACACCATATAATATACTATGTACCACTATACAACACTACACCATATTCTATACTATGTACCACTATACAGCTCTACATCATATTCTATACTATGTACTACTATAAAGCATATTCTATACTATGTACCACTATACAACAAATTCTATACTATGTACCACTATACAGCTCTACACCACATTCTATACTATGTACCACTATACAGCTCTACACCGTATTCTGTACTATGTAATACTGTACATCACTTTCTATGCTATGTACCACTATACAGCTCTACACCATATACCACTATACACCACATTCTATACTATGTACCACTACACCACATTCTATACTCTGTACCACTATGTACCACTATACACCACGTTCTATACTATGTACAACTGTACACCATATTCTATACTATGTACCTCTATACACAATATTCTACACTATATACCACTATACACCATATTCTATACTATGTACCATTATACAGCTCTACACCACATTCTATACTATATACCACTATACACCATATTCTATACTATGTAGCACTATACACCATATTCTTTACTCAGCACAACTATACAGCTCTACACCATATTCTATGCTATGTATCACTATACACAATACTCTATACTATGCACCACTGTACAGCTCTACAACAAATTCTATACTATGTTCCTCTATATACCATATTCTATACTATGTACTACTATATTCCATATTCTATACTATGTACCACAATACAGCTCTACACCATATTCTACACTATGTACCACTAGACAACACTACACCCTATTCTATACTATGTACCACTATACAGCTCTACACCATATTCTATACTATGCACCACTATACACCATATTCTATACTATGTACCACTATACACTATATTCTATACTATGTACCACTATACAGCTCTACAACACATTCTATACTATGTACCACTATACACCATATTCTATACTATGTACCACTTTACAGCTCTACACCACATTCTATACTATGTACCACTATTTAGCTCTTCACCAAATTCTATACTATGTACCACTATACACCACATTCTATACTATGTACCAATATACACCATATTCTATACTATGTACCTCTATACACCATATTCTATAGAATGTACCACAATACACCATATTCTATACTATGTACCACTATACACTGTATTCCATACTATGTACCACTAAACACCATATTCTATACTATGTGCCTCTATACACCATATTCTATACTATGTACCACTATACAACATATTCTATACTATGTACAACTATTCAGCTCTACAACACATTCTATACTATGTACCACTGTACAGCTCTACACCACATTCTATACTATGTACAACTATACACCCTATTCTATACTATGTACCATTATACAGCTTTATACAACATTCTATAATATGTACCACTATACACCACATTCTATACTATATACCACTATACAGCTCTACACGACATTCTATACTATGTTCCTCTATACACCATTTTCTATACTATGTACCACTATACAGCTCTACACCAAATTGTATACTATGTACCACTATACACCACATTCTATTCTATGTACACAATACAGCTCAACACCACATTCTATACTATATACCACTATACACCATATTCAAGACTATGTACCACTATACATCATATTCTATACTATGTACCTCTTTACACAATATTCTATACTATGTACCTCTATACACCACATTCTTTACTATGTACCACTGTACACCATATTCTATACTTTGTACCTCTATACACTATATTCTATAATATGTACCACTATACTCCACATTCTATACTATGTACCACTATACAGCTCTACACCACATTCTATACTATATACCACTATACACCATTTTCTATACTATGTACCTCTATACACCATATTCTATACTATGTACCACTATACAGCTCTACACCAAATTCTATTCTATGTACCACTATACACCACATTCTATACTATGTACCACTATACACTATATTCTATACTATGTACCTCTATACACCATATTCTATACTATGTACCACTTTACACCATATTCTATACTATGTACCACTATACACTATATTCTATACTATGTACCACTATACACCATATTCTATACTATGTACCTCTATACACCATATTCTATACAATGTAAAACTATACACAATATTCTATACTATGTACCACAATACAGCTCTACACCATATTCTATACTATGTATCACTATACAGTACTACACCATATTCTATACTATGTACCACTATACATGTCTACACTATATTATATACTATGCACCACTATACACCATATTCTATACTATGTACCACTATACACCATATTCTATACTATGTACCACTATCCAGCTCTACACCACATTCTATACTATGTACCTCTATACAGCTCTACACCATATTCTATACTATGTACTACTATACACTACATTCTATACTATGTACCACTATAGAGCTCTACACCATATACCACTATACACCACATTATATACTATGTACCAATATACACCATATTCTATACTATGTACCTCTATACACCATATTCTATACTATGTACCACTATGTACCACTATATACCACAATCTATACTATGTGCCAATATACACTATATTCTCTACTGTGTACCACTATTCACCACATTCTATGCTATGTACCTCTATACACCATTTTCTATACTATGTACCACTATACAGCTCTACACCACAATCGATACTATGTACCACGATACAGCTCTACTCCACATTCTATACTATGTACCACTATTACACAATATTCTATACTACGTACCACTATACACCATATTCTTTACTATGTACCACTATACACCACATTCTATACTATGTACCATTATACAGCTTTACACCACAATCTATACTATGTACCACTATACAACATATTCTATACTATTTACTACTATACAGCTCTACACCACATTCTATACTATGTACCTCTATACACAATATTCTATACTATGTACCACTATACAGTTATACACCAAAATCTATACTATGTACCACTATAGAACACATTCTATACTATGTACCACAATACACCATATTCTATACTTTGTACCTCTATATACCATATTCTATACAATGTACCACAATACACCATATTATATACTATGTACCACTATACACCATATTCCATACTATGTACCAGTATACACCATATTCTATACTATGTACCACAATACAGCTCTACACTATATTCTATACTATGTACCACTATACACCATATTCTATACTACGTACCACTATACACCATATTCTTTACTATGTACCACTATACACCACATTCTATACTATGTACCATTATACAGCTTTACACCACAATCTATACTATGTACCACTATACAACATAGTCTATACTATTTACTACTATACAGCTCTACACCACATTCTATACTATGTACATCTATACACAATATTCTATACTATGTACCACTATACAGTTATACACCAAAATCTATACTATGTACCACTATACAACACATTCTATACTATGTACCACAATACACCATATTCTATACTTTGTACCTCTATATACCATATTCTATACAATGTACCAGAATACACCATATTATATACTATGTACCACTATACACCATATTCCATACTATGTACCACTATACACCATATTCTAAACTATGTACCACAATACAGCTCTACACTATATTCTATACTATGTACAACTATACAGCTCTACACCATATTCTATACTATGTACTACTATACACCATATTCTATACTATGTACCACTATACACCATATTCTATACTATGTACCACTATACAACTCTACACCACATTCTGTAATATATGCCACTATACACCATATTCTATACTATGTACCACTATACAGCTCTACACCACATTCTATACTATGTACCACTATACAGATCTACACCATATTCTATACTATGTACCACTATACAGCTCTACACCATATACCACTATACACCACATTCTATACTATGTACCACTACACCACATTCTATACTATGTACCACTATGTACCACTTTACACCACATTCTATATTATGTACCACTGTACACCATAATCTGTACTATGTACCTCTGTACACCATATTCTATACTATGTACCACTATACACCATATTCTATACCATGTACCACTATACAGCTCTACACCATATTCTATGCTATGTATCACTATACACAATACTCTATACTATGCACCACTATACAGCTCTACACCAAATTCTATACTATGTACCACTATATAGCTCTATACCAAATTCTATACTATGTACCACTATACACCACATTCTATAATATGTACCACTATACACCATATTCTATACTATGTACCTCTGTACACCATATTCTATACAATGTACCACAATACACCATATTCTATACTATGTACCACTATACACCACATTCTATAATATGTACCTCTATATACCATATTCTATACTATGTACCACTATACACTATATTCTATAATATGTACCACAATACAGCTCTACACCATATTCTATACTATGTACCACTATACACCATATTCTATACTATGTACCACTATACAGCTCTACAACACATTCTATACTATGTACCACTATACAACACTACACCATATTCTATACTATGTACCACTATACTGCTCTACACCATAATCTATACTATGTACCACTATACACCATATTCTATACTATGTACCACTATACACCATATTCTATACTGTGTACCACTATACAGCTCTACAACACATTCTATACTATGTACTACTATACACCATATTCTATACTATGTACCACTATACAGCTCTACACCACATTCTATACTATGTACCAATATACAGCTCTACACCAAATTCTATACTATGTACCACTATACACCACATTCTATAATATGTACCACTATACACCATATTCTATACTATGTACCTCTATACACCATATTCTATACAATGTACCACAATACACCTTATTCTATACGATGTACCACTATACACCGTATTCCATACTATGTACCACTCTACACCATATTCTATACTATGTACCTCAATACACCATATTCTATATTATGTACCACTATACACCATATTCTATACTATGTACCACAATACAGCTCCACACCATATTCTATACTATGTACCACTATACACCATGTTCTATACTATGTACCACTATACACCATATTCTATACTATGTACCACTATACAGCTCTATAACACATTCTATACTATGTACCTCTATACACCATATTCAATACTATGTACCACTATACAGCTCTACACCACATTCTGTACTGTGTACCACTATACAGCTCTACACCGTATTCTATACGATGTACTACTATACACCACATTCTATACTATGTACCACTATACAGCTCTACACCATTCAACACTATACACCACATTCTATACTATGTACCACTACACCACATTCTATACTATGTACCACTATGTACCACTATACACCACATTCTATACTATGTACCTCTATACCCCATATTCTATACTATGTACCTCTAGACACCATATTCTATACTATGTACCACTATACACCATATTCTATACGATGTACCACTATACAGCTCTACACCACATTCTAAACTATATACCACTATACACCACATTCTAGTCTATGTACTACTATACACCACATCCTATACTATGTACCATTATACAGCTCTTCACCACATTCTATACTATGTACCACTATACACCATAATCTATACTATTTACCTCTATACACCATTTTCTATACTATATACCACTATTAACCATATTCTATACAATGTACCACTATACACCATATTCTATACGATATACAACTATACAGCTCTACCCCATATTCTCTACAATGTATATAAAACTATACACCATATTCTATACTATGAACCACTATACAGCTCTACACCATATTCTATTCTATACTATGAACCACTATACAGCTCTACACCATATTCTATACTATTTACCACTATACACCATATTCTATACTATGTACCACTATAAACCTCTACACTATATTCTGTGCTATGTACCACATACAGCTCTATACCACATTCTATACTATGTACAACTATACAGGTCTACACCATATTCTATACTATATACAACTATAGACCACATTCTATACTAAGTACCTCTATACACCATATTCTGTAGTATGTAGCACTATACACCACATTCTATACTATGTACCACTATACAGCTCTACACCACATTCTGTATTATGTACCACTATACACCATATTCTAGATGATGTACCTCTATACACCAAATTCTATACTATGTACCTCTATACACCATATTATATACTTAGTACCACTATACACCACATTCTATACTATGTACCACTACACCACATTCTATACTATGTACCACTATGTACCACTATACTATGTACCACTATACTATGTGCCTCTATACACTATTTTCTATACTATGTACCACTATACACCACATTCTATACTATGTACCACAATACACCATATTCTATACTATGTACCTCTATACACCATTGTCTATACTATGTACCACTATACAGCTCTACACCACAATCGATACTATGTACCACTATACAACATATTCTATACTATTTACCACTTTACAGCTCTACACAATATTCTATAGTATGTACCACTATACACCGTATTTCATACTATGTACCACTATACACCATATTCTATACTATGTACCTCTATACACCATATTCTATACTATGTACCACTATACACCGTATTCTATACTATGTACCACAATACAGCTCTACACCATATTCTATACTATGTACCACTGTACAGCACTATACCAAATTCTATGCTATGTTCCTCTATACACGTTATTTTATACTATGTACCACTATACCGCTCTACACCAAATGCTATACTATGTACCACTATACACCACATTCTATACGATGTAATGCTATACACCATATTCTATACTATGTACCTCTATACACCATATTCTATACTATGTACCACTATAAACCATATTCTATACTATGTACCACAATACACCATATTCTATACTATGTACAACTATACACCATATTCTATACTATGTACCACTATACACCATATTCTATACTATGTACCACAATACAGCTCTACACCATATTCTATACTATGTACCACTGTACAGCACTACACCATTTTCTATACTATGTATCACTATACAGTTCTACACCATATTCTATACCATGTACCATTATACACCATATTCTATACTATGTACCACTTTACACCATATTCTAAACTATGTACCACTATACAGCAATTCACCACAATCTATACTATGTACCACTACACACCATATTCTATACTATGTACCACTGTACAGCTCTACACGACATTCTATACTTTGTACCACTATGCAGCTCTACACCATACTCTATACTATGTACTACTATACACCACATTCTATACTATGTACCACTATACAGCTCTACATCATATACCACTATACACCACATTCTATACTATGTACCACTATGTACCATTATACACTATTTTATATACTATTCACCAATACACACCATATTCTGTACTATGTGCCTCTATACACCATATTCTATATTATGTACCACTATACACCATATTCTCTACTATGTACCACAAAACAGCTCTACACAATATTCTAAACTATGTACCACTATACAGCTCTACACCATATTCCTTACTATGTAACACTATACACCATATTCAATACTATGTACCACTTTAAACCATATTCTATACTATATACCACTATACACCACATTCTATACTATGTAACGCTATACACCATATTCTATACTATGTACCTCTATACACCATATTCTATACTATGTACCACTATACTACATATTCTCTACTATGTACCACAAAACAGCTCTACACAATATTCTAAACTATGTACCACTATACTGCTCTACACCATTTTCTGTACTATGTACCACTATACAGCTCTACACCATATTCTTTACTATGTACCACTATACACCATATTCAATACTATGTACCACTTTACACCATATTCTATACTATGTACCACTATACACCACATTCTATACTATGTACCTCTATACACCATATTATATACAATGTACCACTATACACCATATTCTATACTATATACAACTATACAGCTCTACCCCATTTTCTTTACTCTGTACCACTATACACCATATTCTATACTATGTACCACTATATACCATATTTTATACTTTGTACCTCTATATACAATATTCTATACAATGTACCACATTACACCATATTCTATACTATGTACCACTATACATCGTATTCCATACTATGTACCACTATACACTATTTTCTATACTATGTACCTCTATACACCATATTCTATACTATGTACCACTATACACCATATTCTATACTATGTACCACAATACTGCTCTACACTATATTCTATACTATGTACCACTATACAACACTACACCATATTCTATACTATGTACCACTATACAGCTCTACATCATATTCTATACTATGTACTACTATACACCATATTCTATACTATGTACCACTATACACCATATTCTAAACTATGTACCACAATACAGCTCTACACTATTTTCTATACTATGTACCACTATACAACACTATACCACATTATATACTATGTACTACTATACAGCTCTACACCATATTCTATACTATGTACTACTATACACCACATTCTATACTATGTATCACTATACAGCTCTACACCATATACCACTATACACCACATTCTATACTATGTACCACTACACCACATTCTATACTATGTACCACTATGTACCACTATACACCACATTCTATACTATGTACCACTGTACACCGTATTCTATACTATGTACCACTATACACCACATTCTATTCTATGTACCTCTATACACCATATTCAATGCAATGCACCACTATTCACCATATTCTATACTATATACAACTATACAGCTCTAACCCATTTTCTTTACTCTGTACCACTATACACCATATTCTATACTATGTACCACTATATACCATATTCTATACTTTGTACCTCTATATACAATATTCTATACAATGTTCCACATTACACCATATTCTATACTATGTACCACTATACACCGTATTCCATACTATGTACCACTATACAATATTTTCTATACTATGTACCTCTATACACCATATTCTATACTATGTACCACTATACACCATATTCTATACTATGTACCACAATACAGCTCTACCCCATATTCTGTACTATGTATATACCACTATACACCATATTCTATACTATGAACCACTATACAGCTCTACACCATATTCTATACTATTTACCACTATACACCATATTCTATACTATGTACCACTATAAACCTCTACACTATATTCTGTGTTATGTACTACTATACAGCTCTATACCACATTCTATACTATGTACAACTATACATCTCTACACCATATTCTATACTATATACTACTATAGACCACATTCTATACTAAGTACCTCTATACACAATATTCTATAGTATTTAGCACTATACACCACATTCTATACTATGTACCACTATACCGCTCTACACCACATTCTATACTATGCACCACTATACACCATATTCCATACTATGTAAAACTATACACCATATTCTAGACGATGTACCTCTATACACCATATTCTATACTATGTAACTCTATACACCATATAATATACTATGTACCACTATACACCATATTCTATACTATGTGCCTCTATACACTATATTCTATACTATGTACCATTACACAGCTTTATACCACTTTCTATACTATGTACCACTATACACCACATTCTATACTATGTACCACTATTCAGCTCTATACCAAATTCTATGCTATGTTCCTCTATACACGTTATTTTATACTATGTACCACTATACAGCTCTACACCAAATTCTATACTATGTACCACTATACACCACATTCTATACTATGTAACGCTATACACCATATTCTATACTATGTACCTCTATACACCATATTCTATACTATGTATCACTATAAACCATATTCTATACTATGTACCACAATACACCTTATTCTATACGATGTACCACTATACACCGTATTCCATACTATGTACAACTCTACACCATATTCTATACTATGTACCTCAATACACCATATTCTATATTATGTACCACTATACACCATATTCTATACTATGTACCACAATACAGCTCCACACCATATTCTATACTATGTACCACTATACACCATGTTCTATACTATGTACCACTATACACCATATTCTATACTATGTACCACTATACAGCTCTATAACACATTCTATACTATGTACCTCTATACACCATATTCAATACTATGTACCACTATACAGCTCTACACCACATTCTGTACTATGTACCACTATACAGCTCTACACCGTATTCTATATGATGTACTACTATACACCACATTCTATACTATGTACCACTATACAGCTCTACACCATTCAACACTATACACCACATTCTATACTATGTACCACTACACCACATTCTATACTATGTACCACTATGTACCACTATACACCACATTCTATACTATGTACCTCTATACCCCATATTCTATACTATGTACCTCTAGACACCATATTCTATACTATGTACCACTATACACCATATTCTATACGATGTACCACTATACAGCTCTACACCACATTCTAAACTATATACCACTATACACCACATTCTAGTCTATGTACTACTATACACCACATCCTATACTATGTACCATTATACAGCTCTTCACCACATTCTATACTATGTACCACTATACACCATAATCTATACTATTTACCTCTATACACCATATTCTATACTATATACCACTATTAACCATATTCTATACAATGTAACACTATACACCATATTCTATACGATATACAACTATACAGCTCTACCCCATATTCTCTACAATGTATATACCACTATACACCATATTCTATACTATGAACCACTATACAGCTCTACACCATATTCTATACTATTTACCACTATACACCATATTCTATACTATGTACCACTATAAACCTCTACACTATATTCTGTGCTATGTACCACACACAGCTCTATACCACATTCTATACTATGTACAACTATACAGGTCTACACCATATTCTATACTATATACAACTATAGACCACATTCTATACTAAGTACCTCTATACACCATATTCTGTAGTTTGTAGCACTATACACCACATTCTATACTATGTACCACTATACAGCTCTACACCACATTCTGTACTATGTACCACTATACACCATATTCTAGACGATGTACCTCTATACACCAAATTCTATACTATGTACCTCTATACACCATATTATATACTTAGTACCACTATACACCACATTCTATACTATGTACCACTATACACCATATTCTATACTATGTGCCTCTATACACTATATTCTATACTATGTACCACTATACACCACATTCTATACTATGTACCACAATACACCATATTCTATACTATGTACCTCTATACACCATTGTCTATACTATGTACCACTATACAGCTCTACACCACAATCGATACTATGTACCACTATACAACATATTCTATACTATTTAACACTTTACAGCTCTACACAATATTCTATAGTATGTACCACTATACACCGTATTTCATACTATGTACCACTATACACCATATTCTATACTATGTACCTCTATACACCATATTCTATACTATGTACCACTATACACCGTATTCTATACTATGTACCACAATACAGCTCTACACCATATTCTATACTATGTACCACTATACAGCACTATACCAAATTCTATGCTATGTTCCTCTATACACGTTATTTTATACTATGTACCACTATACCGCTCTACACCAAATTCTATACTATGTACCACTATACACCACATTCTATACTATGTAATGCTATACACCATATTCTATACTATGTACCTCTATACACCATATTCTATACTATGTACCACTATAAACCATATTCTATACTATGTACCACAATACACCATATTCTATACTATGTACAACTATACACCATATTCTATACTATGTACCACTATACACCATATTCTATACTATGTACCACAATACAGCTCTACACCATATTCTATACTATGTACCACTGTACAGCACTACACCATTTTCTATACTATGTATCACTATACAGTTCTACATTATATTCTATACCATGTACCATTATACACCATATTCTATACTATGTACCACTTTACACCATATTCTAAACTATGTACCACTATACAGCAATTCACCACAATCTATACTATGTACCACTACACACCATATTCTATACTATTTACCACTGTACAGCTCTACACGACATTCTATACTATGTACCACTATGCAGCTCTACACCATATTCTATACTATGTACTACTATACACCACATTCTATACTATGTACCACTATACAGCTCTACATCATATACCACTATACACCACATTCTATACTATGTACCACTATGTACCATTATACACTATTTTATATACTATTCACCAATACACACCATATTCTGTACTATGTGCCTCTATACACCATATTCTATATTATGTACCACTATACACCATATTCTCTACTATGTACCACAAAACAGCTCTACACAATATTCTAAACTATGTACCACTATACAGCTCTACACCATATTCCTTACTATGTAACACTATACACCATATTCAATACTATGTACCACTTTACACCATATTCTATACTATATACCACTATACACCACATTCTATACTATGTAACGCTATACACCATATTCTATACTATGTACCTCTATACACCATATTCTATACTATGTACCACTATAAACCATATTCTATACTATGTACCACTATACTACATATTCTCTACTATATACCACAAAACAGCTCTACACAATATTCTAAACTATGTACCACTATACTGCTCTACACCATTTTCTGTACTATATACCACTATACAGCTCTACACCATATTCTTTACTATGTACCACTATACACCATATTCAATACTATGTACCACTTTACACCATATTCTATACTATGTACCACTATACACCACATTCTATACTATGTACCTCTATACACCATATTATATACAATGTACCACTATACACCATATTCTATACTATATACAACTATACAGCTCTACCCCATTTTCTTTACTCTGTACCACTATACACCATATTCTATACTATGTACCACTATATACCATATTTTATACTTTGTACCTCTATATACAATATTCTATACAATGTACCACATTACACCATATTCTATACTATGTACCACTATACACCGTATTCCATACTATGTACCACTATACACTATTTTCTATACTATGTACCTCTATACACCATATTCTATACTATGTACCACTATACACCATATTCTATACTATGTACCACAATACTGCTCTACACTATATTCTATACTATGTACCACTATACAACACTACATCATATTCTATACTATGTACCACTATACAGCTCTACATCATATTCTATACTATGTACTACTATACACCATATTCTATACTATGTACCACTATACACCATATTCTAAACTATGTACCACAATACAGCTCTACACTATTTTCTATACTATGTACCACTATACAACACTGCACCACATTATATACTATGTACTACTATACAGCTCTACACCGTATTCTATACTTAGTACTACTATACACCACATTCTATACTATGTACCACTATACAGCTCTACACCATATACCACTATACACCACATTCTATACTATGTACCACTACACCACATTCTATACTATGTACCACTATGTAACACTATACACCACATTCTATACTATGTACCACTGTACACCGTATTCTATACTATGTACCACTATACACCACATTCTATTCTATGTACCTCTATACACCATATTCAATGCAATGCACCACTATTCACCATATTCTATACTATATACAACTATACAGCTCTAACCCATTTTCTTTACTCTGTACCACTATACACCATATTCTATACTATGTACCACTATATACCATATTCTATACTTTGTACCTCTATATACAATATTCTATACAATGTTCCACATTACACCATATTCTATACTATGTACCACTATACACCATTTTCCATACTATGTACCACTATACAATATTTTCTATACTATGTACCTCTATACACCATATTCTATACTATGTACCACTATACACCATATTCTATACTATGTACCACAATACAGCTCTACCCCATATTCTGTACTATGTATATACCACTATACACCATATTCTATACTATGAACCACTATACAGCTCTACACCATATTCTATACTATTTACCACTATACACCATATTCTATACTATGTACCACTATAAACCTCTACACTATATTCTGTGTTATGTACTACTATACAGCTCTATACCACATTCTATACTATGTACAACTATACAGCTCTACACCATATTCTATACTATATACTACTATAGACCACATTCTATACTAAGTACCTCTATACACAATATTCTATAGTATTTAGCACTATACACCACATTCTATACTATGTACCACTATACCGCTCTACACCACATTCTATACTATGCACCACTATACACCATATTCCATACTATGTAAAACTATACACCATATTCTAGACGATGTACCTCTATACACCATATTCTATACTATGTAACTCTATACACCATATAATATACTATGTACCACTATACACCATATTCTATACTATGTGCCTCTATACACCATATTCTATACTATGTACCATTATACAGCTTTATACCACTTTCTATACTATGTACCACTATACACCACATTCTATACTATGTACCACTATTCAGCTCTATACCAAATTCTATGCTATGTTCCTCTATACACGTTATTTTATACTATGTACCACTATACAGCTCTACACCAAATTCTATACTATGTACCACTATACACCACATTCTATACTATGTACCACTTTACACCATATTCTATACTATGTACCACTATACACCACATTCTATACTATGTACCTCTATACACCATATTATATACAATGTACCACTATACACCATATTCTATACTATATACAACTATACAGCTCTACCCCATTTTCTTTACTCTGTACCACTATACACCATATTCTATACTATGTACCACTATATACCATATTTTATACTTTGTACCTCTATATACAATATTCTATACAATGTACCACATTACACCATATTCTATACTATGTACCACTATACACCGTATTCCATACTATGTACCACTATACACTATTTTCTATACTATGTACCTCTATACACCATATTCTATACTATGTACCACTATACACCATATTCTATACTATGTACCACAATACTGCTCTACACTATATTCTATACTATGTACCACTATACAACACTACACCATATTCTATACTATGTACCACTATACAGCTCTACATCATATTCTATACTATGTACTACTATACACCATATTCTATACTATGTACCACTATACACCATATTCTAAACTATGTACCACAATACAGCTCTACACTATTTTCTATACTATGTACCACTATACAACACTACACCACATTATATACTATGTACTACTATACAGCTCTACACCGTATTCTATACTATGTACTACTATACACCACATTCTATACTATGTACCACTATACAGCTCTACACCATATACCACTATACACCACATTCTATACTATGTACCACTACACCACATTCTATACTATGTACCACTATGTACCACTATACACCACATTCTATACTATGTACCACTGTACACCGTATTCTATACTATGTACCACTATACACCACATTCTATTCTATGTACCTCTATACACCATATTCAATGCAATGCACCACTATTCACCATATTCTATACTATATACAACTATACAGCTCTAACCCATTTTCTTTACTCTGTACCACTATACACCATATTCTATACTATGTACCACTATATACCATATTCTATACTTTGTACCTCTATATACAATATTCTATACAATGTTCCACATTACACCATATTCTATACTATGTACCACTATACACCATTTTCCATACTATGTACCACTATACAATATTTTCTATACTATGTACCTCTATACACCATATTCTATACTATGTACCACTATACACCATATTCTATACTATGTACCACAATACAGCTCTACCCCATATTCTGTACTATGTATATACCACTATACACCATATTCTATACTATGAACCACTATACAGCTCTACACCATATTCTATACTATTTACCACTATACACCATATTCTATACTATGTACCACTATAAACCTCTACACTATATTCTGTGTTATGTACTACTATACAGCTCTATACCACATTCTATACTATGTACAACTATACAGCTCTACACCATATTCTATACTATATACTACTATAGACCACATTCTATACTAAGTACCTCTATACACAATATTCTATAGTATTTAGCACTATACACCACATTCTATACTATGTACCACTATAGCGCTCTACACCACATTCTATACTATGCACCACTATACACCATATTCCATACTATGTAAAACTATACACTATATTCTAGACGATGTAGCTCTATACACCATATTCTATACTATGTAACTCTATACACCATATAATATACTATGTACCACTATACACCATATTCTATACTATGTGCCTCTATACACTATATTCTATACTATGTACCATTATACAGCTTTATACCACTTTCTATACTATGTACCACTATACACCACATTCTATACTATGTACCACTATTCAGCTCTATACCAAATTCTATGCTATGTTCCTCTATACACGTTATTTTATACTATGTACCACTATACAGCTCTACACCAAATTCTATACTATGTACCACTATACACCACATTCTATACTATGTAACGCTATACACCATATTCTATACTATGTACCTCTATACACCATATTCTATACTATGTACCACTATAAACCATATTCTATACTATGTACCACAATACACCTTATTCTATACGATGTACCACTATACACCGTATTCCATACTATGTACCACTCTACACCATATTCTATACTATGTACCTCAATACACCATATTCTATATTATGTACCACTATACACCATATTCTATACTATGTACCACAATACAGCTCCACACCATATTCTATACTATGTACCACTATACACCATGTTCTATACTATGTACCACTATACACCATATTCTATACTATGTACCACTATACAGCTCTATAACACATTCTATACTATGTACCTCTATACACCATATTCAATACTATGTACCACTATACAGCTCTACACCACATTCTGTACTATGTACCACTATACAGCTCTACACCGTATTCTATACGATGTACTACTATACACCACATTCTATACTATGTACCACTATACAGCTCTACACCATTCAACACTATACACCACATTCTATACTATGTACCACTACACCACATTCTATACTATGTACCACTATGTACCACTATACACCACATTCTATACTATGTACCTCTATACCCCATATTCTATACTATGTACCTCTAGACACCATATTATATACTATGTACCACTATACACCATATTCTATACGATGTACCACTATACAGCTCTACACCACATTCTAAACTATATAACACTATACACCACATTCTAGTCTATGTACTACTATACACCACATCCTATACTATGTACCATTATACAGCTCTTCACCACATTCTATACTATGTACCACTATACACCATAATCTATACTATTTACCTCTATACACCATATTCTATACTATATACCACTATTAACCATATTCTATACAATGTACCACTATACACCATATTCTATACGATATACAACTATACAGCTTTACCCCATATTCTCTACAATGTATATACCACTATACACCATATTCTATACTATGAACCACTATACAGCTCTACACCATATTCTATACTATTTACCACTATACACCATATTCTATACTATGTACCACTATAAACCTCTACACTATATTCTGTGCTATGTACCACATACAGCTCTATACCACATTCTATACTATGTACAACTATACAGGTCTACACCATATTCTATACTATATACAACTATAGACCACATTCTATACTAAGTACCTCTATACACCATATTCTGTAGTATGTAGCATTATACACCACATTCTATACTATGTACCACTATACAGCTCTACACCACATTCTGTACTATGTACCACTATACACCATATTCTAGACGATGTACCTCTATACACCAAATTCTATACTATGTACCTCTATACACCATATTATATACTTAGTACCACTATACACCACATTCTATACTATGTACCACTATACACCATATTCTATACTATGTGCCTCTATACACTATATTCTATACTATGTACCACTATACACCACATTCTATACTATGTACCACAATACACCATATTCTATACTATGTACCTCTATACACCATTGTCTATACTATGTACCACTATACAGCTCTACACCACAATCGATACTATGTACCACTATACAACATATTCTATACTATTTACCACTTTACAGCTCTACACAATATTCTATAGTATGTACCACTATACACCGTATTTCATACTATGTACCACTATACACCATATTCTATACTATGTACCTCTATACACCATATTCTATACTATGTACCACTATACACCGCATTCTATACTATGTACCACAATACAGCTCTTCACCATATTCTATACTATGTACCACTATACAGCACTATACCAAATTCTATGCTATGTTCCTCTATACACGTTATTTTATACTATGTACCACTATACCGCTCTACACCATATTCTATACTATGTACCACTGTACAGCACTACACCATTTTCTATACTATGTACCACTGTACAGCACTACACCATTTTCTATACTATGTATCACTATACAGTTCTACACCATATTCTATACCATGTACCATTATACACCATATTCTATACTATGTACCACTTTACACCATATTCTAAACTATGTACCACTATACAGCAATTCACCACAATCTATACTATGTACCACTACACACCATATTCTATACTATGTACCACTGTACAGCTCTACACGACATTCTATACTATGTACCACTATGCAGCTCTACACCATATTCTATACTATGTACTACTATACACCACATTCTATACTATGTACCACTATACAGCTCTACATCATATACCACTATACACCACATTCTATACTATGTACCACTATGTACCATTATACACTATTTTATATACTATTCACCAATACACACCATATTCTGTACTATGTGCCTCTATACACCATATTCTATATTATGTACCACTATACACCGTATTCTCTACTATGTACCACAAAACAGCTCTACACAATATTCTAAACTATGTACCACTATACAGCTCTACACCATATTCCTTACTATGTAACACTATACACCATATTCAATACTATGTACCACTTTACACCATATTCTATACTATATACCACTATACACCACATTCTATACTATGTAACGCTATACACCATATTCTATACTATGTACCTCTATACACCATATTCTATACTATGTACCACTATAAACCATATTCTATACTATGTACCACTATACTACATATTCTCTACTATGTGCCACAAAACAGCTCTACACAATATTCTAAACTATGTACCACTATACTGCTCTACACCATTTTCTGTACTATGTACCACTATACAGCTCTACACCATATTCTTTACTATGTACCACTATACACCATATTCAATACTATGTACCACTTTACACCATATTCTATACTATGTACCACTATACACCACATTCTATACTATGTACCTCTATACACCATATTATATACAATGTACCACTATACACCATATTCTATACTATATACAACTATACAGCTCTACCCCATTTTCTTTACTCTGTACCACTATACACCATATTCTATACTATGTACCACTATACAGCTCTACATCATATTCTATACTATGTACTACTATACACCATATTCTATACTATGTACCACTATACACCATATTCTAAACTATGTACCACAATACAGCTCTACACTATTTTCTATACTATGTACCACTATACAACACTACACCACATTATATACTATGTACCACTATACAGCTCTACACCATATTCTATACTATGCACCACTATACACCATATTCTATACTATGCACCACTATACACTATATTCTATACTATGTACCACTATACAGCTCTACACCGTATTCTTTACTATGTACTACTATACACCACATTCTATACTATGTACCACTATACAGCTCTACACCATATACCACTATACACCACATTCTATACTATGTACCACTACACCACATTCTATACTATGTACCACTATGTACCACTATACACCACATTCTATACTATGTACCACTGTACACCATATTCTATACTATGTACCACTATACACCACATTCTATTCTATGTACCTCTATACACCATATTCAATGCAATGCACCACTATTCACCATATTCTATACTATATACAACTATACAGCTCTAACCCATTTTCTTTACTCTGTACCACTATACACCATATTCTATACTATGTACCACTATATACCATATTCTATACTTTGTACCTCTATATACAATATTCTATACAATGTTCCACATTACACCATATTCTATACTATGTACCACTATACACCGTATTCCATACTATGTACCACTATACAATATTTTCTATACTATGTACCTCTATACACCATATTCTATACTATGTACCACTATACACCATATTCTATACTATGTACCACAATACAGCTCTACCCCATAATCTGTACTATGTATATACCACTATACACCATATTCTATACTATGAACCACTATACAGCTCTACACCATATTCTATACTATTTACCACTATACACCATATTCTATACTATGTACCACTATAAACCTCTACACTATATTCTGTGTTATGTACTACTATACAGCTCTATACCACATTCTATACTATGTACAACTATACAGCTCTACACCATATTCTATACTATATACTACTATAGACCACATTCTATACTAAGTACCTCTATACACAATATTCTATAGTATTTAGCACTATACACCACATTTTATACTATGTACCACTATACCGCTCTACACCACATTCTATACTATGCACCACTATACACCATATTCCATACTATGTAAAACTATACACCATATTCTAGACGATGTACCTCTATACACCATATTCTATACTATGTAACTCTATACACCATATAATATACTATGTACCACTATACACCATATTCTATACTATGTGCCTCTATACACTATATTCTATACTATGTACCATTATACAGCTTTATACCACTTTCTATACTATGTACCACTATACACCACATTCTATACTATGTACCACTATTCAGCTCTATACCAAATTCTATGCTATGTTCCTCTATACACGTTATTTTATACTATGTACCACTATACAGCTCTACACCAAATTCTATACTATGTACCACTATACACCACATTCTATACTATGTAACGTTATACACCATATTCTATACTATGTACCTCTATACACCATATTCTATACTATGTACCACTATAAACCATATTCTATACTATGTACCACAATACACCATATTCTATACTATGTACAACTATACACCATATTCTATACTATGTACCACTATACACCATATTCTATACTATGTACCACAATACAGCTCTACACCATATTCTATACTATGTACCACTGTACAGCACTACACCATTTTCTATACTATGTATCACTATACAGTTCTACACCATATTCTATACCATGTACCATTATACACCATATTCTATACTATGTACCACTTTACACCATATTCTAAACTATGTACCACTATACAGCGATTCACCACAATCTATACTATGTACCACTACACACCATATTCTATACTATGTACCACTGTACAGCTCTACACGACATTCTATACTATGTACCTCTATGCAGCTCTACACCATATTCTATACTATGTACTACTATACACCACATTCTATACTATGTACCACTATACAGCTCTACATCATATACCACTATACACCACGTTCTATACTATGTACCACTATGTAACATTATACACTATTTTATATACTATTCACCAATACATACCATATTCTGTACTATGTGCCTCTATACACCATATTCTATATTATGTACCACTATACACCATATTCTCTACTATGTACCACAAAACAGCTCTACACAATATTCTAAACTATGTACCACTATACAGCTCTACACCATATTCTTTACTTTGTACCACTATACACCATATTCAATACTATGTACCACTTTACACCATATTCTATACTATATACCACTGTACACCACATTCTATACTATGTAACGCTATACACCATATTCTATACTATGTACCTCTATACACCATATTCTATACTATGTACCACTATAAACCATATTCTATACTATGTACCACTATACACCATATTCTCTACTATGTACCACAAAACAACTCTACACAATATTCTAAACTATGTACCACTATACTGCTCTACACCATTTTCTGTACTATGTACCACTATACAGCTCTACACCATATTCTTTACCATGTACCACTATACACCATATTCAATACTATGTACCACTTTACACCATATTCTATACTATGTACCACTATACACCACATTCTATACTATGTACCTCTATACACCATATTATATACTTAGTACCACTATACACCATATTCTATACTATGTACCACTATACACCATATTCTATACTATGTGCCTCTATACACTATATTCTATACTATGTACCACTATATACCACATTCTATACTATGTACCACAATACTCCATATTCTATACTATGTACATCTATACACCATTGTCTATACTATGTACCACTATACAGCTCTACACCACAATCGATACTATGTACCACTATACAACATATTCTATACTATTTACCACTTTACAGCTCTACACAATATTCTATAGTATGTACCACTATACACCGTATTTCATACTATGTACCACTATACACCATATTCTATACTATGTACCTCTATACACCATATTCTATACTATGTACCACTATACACCGTATTCTATACTATGTACCACAATACAGCTCTACACCATATTCTATACTATGTACCACTATACAGCACTATACCAAATTCTATGCTATGTTCCTCTATACACGTTATTTTATACTATGTACCACTATACCGCTCTACACCATATTCTATACTATGTACCACTGTACAGCACTACACCATTTTCTATACTATGTACCACTGTACAGCACTACACCATTTTCTATACTATGTATCACTATACAGTTCTACACCATATTCTATACCATGTACCATTATACACCATATTCTATACTATGTACCACTACACACCATATTCTATACTATGTACCACTGTACAGCTCTACACGACATTCAATACTATGTACCTCTATGCAGCTCTACACCATATTCTATACTATGTAATACTATACACCACATTCTATACTATGTACCACTATACAGCTCTACATCATATACCACTATACACCACGTTCTATACTATGTACCACTATGTACCATTATACATTATTTTATATACTATTCACCAATACACACCATATTCTGTACTATGTGCCTCTATACACCATATTCTATATTATGTACCACTATACACCATATTCTCTACTATGTACCACAAAACAGCTCTACACAATATTCTAAACTATGTACCACTATACAGCTCTACACCATATTCTTTACTTTGTACCACTATACACCATATTCAATACTATGTACCACTTTACAAAATATTCTATACTATATACCACTGTACACCACATTCTATACTATGTAACGCTATACACCATATTCTATACTATGTACCTCTATACACCATATTCTATACTATGTACCACTATAAACCATATTCTATACTATGTACCACTATACACCATATTCTCTACTATGTACCACAAAACAACTCTACACAATATTCTAAACTATGTACCACTATACTGCTCTACACCATTTTCTGTACTATTTACCACTATACAGCTCTACACCATATTCTTTACTATGTACCACTATACACCATATTCAATACTATGTACCACTTTACACCATATTCTATACTATGTACCACTATACACCACATTCTATACTATGTACCTCTATATACCATATTATATACAATGTACCACTATACACCATATTCTATACTATATACAACTATACAGCTCTACCCCATTTTCTTTACTCTGTACCATTATACACCATATTCTATACTATGTACCACTATATACCATATTCTATACTTTGTACCTCTATATACAATATTCTATACAATGTACCACATTACACCATATTCTATACTATGTACCACTATACACCGAATCCATACTATGTACCACTATACACTATTTTCTATACTATGTACCTCTATACACCATATTCTATACTATGTACCACTATACACCATATTCTATACTATGTACCACAATACTGCTCTACACTATATTCTATACTATGTACCACTATACAACACTACACCATATTCTATACTATGTACCACTATACAGCTCTACACCATATTCTATACTATGTACTACTATACACCATATTCTATACTATGTACCACTATACACCATATTCTATACTATGTACCACAATACAGCTCTACACTATTTTCTATACTATGTACCACTATACAACACTACACCACATTCTAAACTATGTACCACTATACAGCTCTACACCGCATTCTCTACTATGTACTACTATACACCACATTCTATACTATGTACCACTATACAGCCCTAAACCATATACCACTATACACCACATTCTATACTATGTACCACTACACCACATTCTATACTATGTACCACTATGTACCACTATACACCACATTCTATACTATGTACCACTGTACACAGTATTCTATACTATGTACCACTATACACCACATTCTATTCTATGTACCTCTATACACCATATTCTATACAATGCACCACTATTAACCATATTCTATACTATATACAACTATACAGCTCTACCACATTTTTTTTACTCTGTACCACTATACACCATATTCTATACTATGTACCACTATATACCAAATTCTATACTTTGTACCTCTATATACAATATTCTATACAATGTACCACATTACACCATATTCTATACTATGTACCACTATACACCGTATTCCATACTATGTACCACTATACAATATTTTCTATACTATGTACCTCTATATGCCATATTCTATACTATGTACCACTATACACCATATTCTATACTATGTACCACAATACAGCTCTACCCCATATTCTGTACTATGTATATACCACTATACACCATATTCTATACTATGAACCACTATACAGCTCTACACCATATTCTATACTATTTACCACTATACACCATATTCTATACTATGTACCACTATAAACCTCTACACTATATTCTGTGTTATGTACCACTATACAGCTCTATACCACATTCTATACTATGTACAACTATACAGCTCTACACCATATTCTATACTATATACTACTATAGACCACATTCTATACTAAGTACCTCTATACACAATATTCTATAGTATTTAGCACTATACACCACATTCTATAATATGTACCACTATACAGCTCTACACCACATTCTATACTATGTACCACTATACACCATATTCCATACTATGTAATACTATACACCATATTCTAGACGATGTACCTCTATACACCATATTCTATACTATGTACCTCTATACACCATATAATATACTATGTACCACTATACACCATATTCTATACTATGTGCCTCTATACACTATATTCTATACTATGTACTATTATACAGCTTTATACCACTTTCTATACTATGTACCACTATACACCACATTCTATACTATGTACCACTATTCAGCTCTATACCAAATACTATGCTATGTTCCTCTATACACGTTATTTTATACTATGTACCACTATACAGCTCTACACCAAATTCTATACTATGTACCACTATTCACCACATTCTATACTATGTAACGCTATACACAATATTCTATACTATGTACCTCTATACACCATATTCTATACTATGTACCACTATACACCATATTCTATACTATGTACAACTATACACCATATTCTATACTATGTACCACTATACACCATATTCTATACTATGTACCACAATACACCATATTCTATACTATGTACCACAATACAGCTCTACACCATATTCTATACTATGTTCCACTGTACAGCACTACACCATTTTCTATACTATGTATCACTATACAGTTCTACACCATATTCTATACCATGTACCATTATACACCATATTCTATACTATGTACCACTTTACACCATATTCTAAACTATGTACCACTATACAGCAATTCACCACAATCTATACTATGTACCACTACACACCATATTCTATACTATGTACCACTGTACAGCTCTACACAACATTCTGTACTATGTACCACTATGCAGCTCTACACCATATTCTATACTATGTACTACTATACACCACATTCTATACTATGTACCACTATACAGCTCTACATCATATAACACTATACACCACATTCTATACTATGTACCACTATGTACCATTATACACTATTTTATATACTATTCACCAATACACACCATATTCTGTACTATGTGCCTCTATACACCATTTTCTATACTATGTACCACTATACACCATATTCTCTACTATGTACCACAAAACAGCTCTACACAATATTCTAAACTATGTACCACTAAACAGCTCTACACCATATTCTTTACTATGTACCACTATACACCATATTCAATACTATGTACCACTTTACACCATATTCTATACTATATACCACTATACACCACATTCTATACTATGTAACGCTTTACACCATATTCTATACTATGTACCACTATACACCATATTCTATACTATGTACCACTATAAACCATATTCTATACTATGTACCACTATACACCATATTCTCTACTATGTACCACAAAACAGCTCTACACAATATTCTAAACTATGTACCACTATACTGCTCTACACCATTTTCTGTACTATGTACCACTATACAGCTCTACACCATATTCTTTACTATGTTCCACTATACACCATATTCAATACTATGTACCACTTTACACCATATTCTATACTATGTACCACTATACACCACATTCTATACTATGTACCTCTATACACCATATTATATACAATGTACCACAATACAGCTCTACACTATTTTCTATACTATGTACCACTATACAACACTACACCACATTCTATACTATGTACCACTATACAGCTCTACACCGTATTCTATACTATGTACTACTATACACCACATTCTATACTATGTACCACTATACAGCTCTACACCATATACCACTATACACCACATTCTATACTATGTACCACTACACCACATTCTATACTATATACCACTATGTACCACTATACACCACATTCTATACTATGTACCACTGTACACCGTATTCTATACTATGTACCTCTATACACCATATTCTATACTATGTACCACTATACAGCTCTACACCACATTCTGTACTATATACCACTATACACCATATTCTATACTATGTAGCACTATACACCATATTCTACACTCCTCACCACTATACAGCTCTACACCATATTCTATGCTATGTATCACTATACACAATACTCTATACTATGCACCACTATACAGCTCTACACCAAATTCTATACTATGTACCTCTATATACCTTATTCTATACTATGTACCACTATACAGTATATTCTATAATATGTACCACAATACAGCTCTACACCATATTCTATACTATGTACCACTATACAACAATACACCATATTCTATACTATGTACCACTATACAGCTCTACACCATAATCTATACTATGTATCACTATACACCATATTCTATACTATGTACCACTATACACCTTATTCTAATACTATGTACCACTATAAAGCTCTACAACACATTCTATACTATGTACTGCTATACACCATATTCTGTACTATGTACCACTATACAGCTCTACACCACATTCTATACTATGTACCACTATACAGCTCTACACCAAATTCTATACTATGTACCACTATACACCACATTATATAATATGTACCACTTTACACCATATTCTATACTATGTACCTCTATAAACCATATTCTATACAATGTACCACAATACACCTTATTCTATACAATGTACCACTATACACCGTATTCCATACTATGTACCACTATACACCATATTCTATACTATGTACCTCTATACACCATATTCTATACTATGTACCACTATACACCATATTCTATACTATGTACAACAATACAGCTCTACACCATATTCTATACTATGTACCACTATACACCATATTCTATACTATGTACCACTATACAGCTCTACAACACATTCTATACTATGTACCTCTATACACCATATTCAATACTATGTACCACTATACAGCTCTACACCACATTCTATACTATGTACCACTGTACAGCTCTATACCGTATTCTATACGATGTACTACTATACACCACATTATATACTATGTACCACTATACAGCTTTACACCATTCAACACTATACACCACATTCTATACTATGTACCACTACACCACATTCTATACTATGTACCACTATGTACCACTATACACCACATTCTATACTATATACCACTGTACCCCATATTCTATACTATGTACCTCTAGATACCATATTCTATACTATGTACCACTATACACCATATTCTATACGATGTACCATTATACAGCTCTACACCACATTCTATACTATATACCACTATACACCACATTCTAGACTATGTACTACTATACACCACATCCTATACTATGTACCATTATACAGCTCTTCACCACATTCTATACTATCTACCACTATACACCATAATCTATACTATTTACATCTATACACCATATTCTATACTATATACCACTATTAACCATATTCTATACAATGTACCACTATACACCATATTCTATACGATATACAACTATACAGCTTTACCCCATATTCTGTACTATGTATATACCACTATACTCCATATTCTATACTATGAACCACTATACAGCTCTACACCATATTCTATACTATTTACCACTATACACCATATTTTATACTATGTACCACTATAAACCTCTGCACTATATTCTGTGTTATGTACCACTATACAGCTCTATACCACATTCTATACTATGTACAACTATACAGCTCTACACCATATTCTATACTATATACTACTATAGACCACATTCTAAACTAAGTACCTCTATACACAATATTCTATAGTATTTAGCACTATACACCACATTCTATACTATGTACCACTATACAGCTCTTCACCACATTCCATACTATGTACCACTATACACCATATTCTATACTATGTAATACTATACACCATATTCTAGACGATGTACCTCTATACACCATATTCTATACTATGTACCTCTATTCACCATATAATATACTATGTACCGTTATACACCACATTATATACTATGTACCACTATACACCATATTCTATACTATGTGCCTCTATACACTATATTCTATACTATGTACCACTATACACCACATTCTATACTATACTATGTACCACTATACACCATATTCTATACTATCTACCTCTATACACCATTGTCTATATTATGTACCACTATACAGCTCTACAACACAATCGATACAATGTACCACTTTACAGCTCTACACCACATTCTATACTTTCTACCACTACACACCATATTCTATACTGTGTACCACTATACACCATATTCTATACTATATACCACTATACACCACATTCTATACTATGTACCATTATACAGCTTTACACCACAATCTATACTATGTACCACTATACAACATATTCTATACTATTTATCACTATACAGCTCTACACCATATTCTATACTATGTACCACTATACACCGTATTCCATACTATGTACCACTATACACCATATTCTATACTATGTATCTCTATACACAATATTCTATACTATGTACCACTATACACTGTATTCTATACTATGTACCACAATACAGCTCTACACCATATTCTATACTATGTACCACTATACAACACTACACCATATTCTATACTATGTACCACTATACAGCTCTACACCACATTCTATACTATGTACCACTATACATCTCTACACCGTATTCTATACTATGTAATACTGTACACCACATTCTATACTATGTACCACTATACAGCTCTACACCATATACCACTTAACACCAAATTCTACACTATGTAACACTACTCCACATTCTATACTATGTACCACTATGTACCATGATACACCACATTCTATACTATGTACCACTGTACACCATATTCTATACTATGTACCTCTATACACAATATTCTATACTATGCACCACTATACACCATATTCTATACTATGTACCACTATACAGCTCTACACCACATTCTATACTATATACCACTATACACCATATTCTATACTATGTAGCACTATACACCATATTCTATACTCCACACAACTATACAGCTCTACACAATATTGTATGCTATGTATCACTATAAACAATACTCTATACTATGCACCACTAGACAGCTCTACACCAAATTCTAAACTATGTACCTCTATATGCCATATTCTATACTATGTACCACTATACACCATATTCTATACTATGTACCACAATAAAGCTCTACACCATATTCTACACTATGTACCACTATACAACACTACACCCTATTCTATACTATGTACCACTATACAGCTCTACACCATATTCTATACTATGTACCACTATACACCATATTCTATACTATATACCACTATACACTATATTCTATACTTTGTACCACTATACAGCTCTACAACACATTCTATACTATGTACCACTATACACCATATTCTATACTATGTACCACTATACAGCTCTACACCACATTCTATACTATGTACCACTATACAGCTCTACACCAAATTCTATACTATGTACAAATATACACCACATTCTATACTATGTAACACTATACACCATATTCTATACTATGTACCTCTATACACCATATTCTATACAATGTACCACAATACACCAAATTCTATACTATGTACCACTATACACAGTATTCCATACTGTGTACTACTATACACCATATTCTATACTATGTACCTCTATACACCATATTCTATACTATGTACCACTATACACCATATTCTATACTATGTACCACAATACAGCTCTACAACACATTCTATACTATGTACCTCTATACACCATATTCAATACTATGTACCACTATACAGCTCTAGACCACATTCTATACTATGTACCACTATACAGCTCTACACCATTCACCACTATACACAACATTCTATACTATGTACCACTACACCACCTTCTATACTATGTACCACTTTGTACCACTATACACCACATTCTATACTATGTACCACTATACCCCATATTCTATACTATGTACCGCTATACACCATATTCTATACTATATACCACTATACACCATATTCTATACGATGTACCACTATACAGCTCTACACCACATTCTATAATATATACCACTATACACCACATTCTAGACTATGTACTACTATATACCACATCCTATACTATGTACCATTATACAGCTCTTCACCACATTCTATACTATGTACCACTATTCACCATAATCTATACTATTTACCTCTATACACCATATTCTATACTATGTTCCACTATACACCGTATTCCATATTATGTACCACTATACACCATATTCTATACTATGTACCTCTATACACCATATTCTATACTATGTACCTCTATACACCATATTCTATACCATGTACCACTATACAGCTCTACACCATATTCTATGCTATGTATCACTATACACAATACTCTATACTATGCACCACTATACATCTCTACACCAAATTCTATACTATGTACCACTATATAGCTCTACACCAAATTCTATACTATGTACCACTATACACCACATTCTATAATATGTACCACTATACACCATATTCTATACTATGTACCTCTGTACACCATATTCTATACAATGTACCACAATACACCATATTCTATACTATGTACCACTATACACCACATTCTATAATATGTACCTCTATATACCATATTCTATACTATGTACCACTATACACTATATTCTATAATATGTACCACAATACAGCTCTACACCATATTCTATACTATGTACCACTATACAACACTACACCATATTCTATACTATGTACCACTATACTGCTCTACACCATAATCTATACTATGTACCAATATACACCATATTCTATACTATGTACCACTATACACCATATTCTATACTATGTACCACTATACAGCTCTACAACACATTCTATACTATGTACTACTATACACCATATTCTATACTATGTACCACTATACAGCTCTACACCACATTCTATACTATGTACCAATATACAGCTCTACACCAAATTCTATACTATGTACCACTATACACCACATTCTATAATATGTACCACTATACACCATATTCTATACTATGTACCTCTATACACCATATTCTATACAATGTACCACAATACACCTTATTCTATACGATGTACCACTATACACCGTATTCCATACTATGTACCACTCTACACCATATTCTATACTATGTACCTCAATACACCATATTCTATACTATGTACCACTATACACCATATTCTATACTATGTACCACAATACAGCTCGACACCATATTCTATACTATGTACCACTATACACCATGTTCTATACTATGTACCACTATACACCATATTCTATACTATGTACCACTATACAGCTCTAAAACACATTCTATACTATGTACCTCTATACACCATATTCAATACTATGTACCACTATACAGCTCTACACCACATTCTGTACTATGTACCACTATACAGCTCTACACCTTATTCTATACGATGTACTACTATACACCACATTCTATACTATGTACCACTATACAGCTCTACACCATTCAACACTATACACCACATTCTATACTATGTACCACTACACCACATTCTATACTATTTACCACTATACCCCATATTCTATACTATGTACCTCTAGACACCATATTCTATACTTTGTACCACTATACACCATATTCTATACGATGTACCACAATACAGCTCTACACCACATTCTATACTATATACCACTATACACCACATTCTAGTCTATGTACTACTATACACCACATCCTATACTATGTACCATTATACAGCTCTTCACCACATTCTATACTATGTACCACTATACACCATAATCTATACTATTTACCTCTATACACCATATTCTATACTATATACCACTATTAACCATATTCTATACAATGTACCACTATACACCATATTCTATACGATATACAACTATACAGCTCTACCACATATTCTCTACAATGTATATTCCACTATACACCATATTCTATACTATGAACCACTATACAGCTCTACACCATATTCTATACTATTTACCACTATACACCATATTCTATACTATGTACCACTATAAACCTCTACACTATATTCTGTGCTATGTACCACATACAGCTCTATTCCACATTCTATACTATGTACAACTATACAGGTCTACACCTAATTCTATACTATATACTACTATAGACCACATTCTATACTAAGTACCTCTATACACCATATTCTGTAGTATGTAGCACTATACACCACATTCTATACTATGTACCACTATACAGCTCTACACCACATTCTATACTATGTACCACTATACACCATATTCTAGACGATGTACCTCTATACACCAAATTCTATACTATGTACCTCTATACACCATATTATATACTATGTACCACTATACACCACAATCTATTCTATGTACCACTATACACCATATTCTATACTATGTGCCTCTTTACACTGTATTCTATACTATGTACCACTATACACCACATTCTATACTATGTACCACAATACACCATATTCTATACTATGTACCTCTATACACCATTGTCTATACTATGTACAACTATACAGCTCTACACCACAATCGATACTATGTACCACTATACAACATATTCTAAACTATTTACCACTTTACAGCTCTACACAATATTCTATAGTATGTACCACTATACACCGTATTTCATACTATGTACCACTATACACCATATTCTATACTATGTACCTCTATACACCATATTCTATACTATGTACCACTATACACCGTATTCTATACTATGTACCACAATACAGCTCTACACCATATTCTATACTATGTTCCTCTATACACGTTATTTTATACTATGTACCACTATACAGCTCTACACCAAATTCTATACTATGTACCAATATACACCACATTCTATACTATGTAACGCTATACACCATATTCTATACTATGTACCTCTATACACCATATTCTATACTATGTACCACTATAAACCATATTCTATACTATGTAACACAATACACCATATTCTATACTATGTACCACAATACAGCTCTACACTATTTTCTATACTATGTACCACTATACAACACTACACCACATTATATACTATGTACCACTATACAGATCTACACCGTATTCTATACTATGTACTACTATACACCACATTCTATACTATGTACCACTATACAGCTCTACACCATATACCACTATACACCACATTCTATACTATGTACCACTACACCACATTCTATACTATGTACCACTATGTAAAACTATACACCACATTCTATACTATGTACCTCTATACTCCATAATCAATACTATGTACCACTATACAGCTCTAGACCACATTCTATACTATGTACCACTATACAGCTCTACACCATTCACCACTATACACCACATTCTATACTATGTACCACTATACCCCATATTCTAAACTATGTACCGCTATACACCATATTCTATACTATATACCACTATACACCATATTCTATACGATGTACCACTATACAGCTCTACACCACATTCTATAATTTATACCACTTTACACCACATTCTAGACTGTGTACTACTATACACCACATCCTATACTATGTACCATTATACAGCTCTTCACCACATTCTATACTATGTACCACTATACACCATAATCTATACTATTTACCTCTATACACCACATTCTATATGATATACAACTATACAGCTCTACCCCATATTCTGTACTATGTATATACCACTATACACCATATTCTATACTATGAACCACTATACAGCTCTACACCATATTCTATACTATTTACCACTATACAATATATTCTATACTATGTGCCACTATAAACCTCTACACTATATTCTATGCTATGTACAACTGTACAGCTCTACACCATATTCTATACTATATACTACTATAGACCACATTCTATACTAAGTACCTCTATACACCATATTCTATAGTATGTTGCACTATACACCACATTCTATACTATGTACCACTATACATCTCTACACCACATTCTATACTATGTTCCACAATACACCATATTCTGTACTATGTGCCACTATTCAGCTCTACACAACATTCTATACTATGTACTGCAATACATCATATTCTATGTACCACTATACACCATATTCTAGACTATGTAATACTATACACCATATCTCAGACTATGTACCTCTATACACCATATTCTATACTATGTACCTCTATACACCATATTATATACTATGTACCACTATACACCACATTCTTTACTATGTACCACTCACTATACACCATATTCTATACTATGTACCACAATACACCACATTCTATACTTTGTACCATTATACAGGTTTACACCACAATCTATACTATGTACCACTATACAACATATTCTATACTATTTACCACTATACAGCTGTACACCACATTCTGTACTATGTACCACTATACACCACATTCTATACTATGTACCACTATAAACCACATTCTCTACTATGTACCATTATACAGCTTTACACCACAATCTATACTATATAACACTATACAACATATTCTATACTATTTACCACTATACAGCTCTACACCACATTCTATAATATGTACCTCTACACACCATATTCTATACTATGTACCACTATACAGCTCTACACCAAATTCTATACTATGTACCACTATACACCATATTCTATACTTTGTACCTCTATGTACCATATTCTATACAATGTACCACAATACACCATATTCTATACTTTGTACCACTCTACACCGTATTCCATACTATGTACCACTATCCACCATTTTCTATACTATTTACCTCTATACACCATATTCTATACTATGTACCACTATACACCATATTCTATACTATGTACCACAATACAGCTCTACACTATATTCTATACTATGTACCACTATACAACACTACACCATATTCTATACTATGTACCACTATACAGCTCTACACCATATTCTATACTATGTACTACTATACACCATATTCTATACTATGTACCACTATACACCAAATTTTATACTATGTACCACTATACAGCTCTACACCACATTCTATACTATGTACCACTATACAGCTCAACACCGTATTCTATACTATGTACTACTATACAGTTCTATACCAAATTCAATACTATGTACCATTATACAGCTCTACACCATATTCTATACTATGTACCACTATACACCATATTCTATACTATGTACCACAATACAGCTCTACACCATTTTCTATACTATGTCCCACTATACAACACTACACCATATTCTATACTATGTACCACTATACAGCTCTACACCATATTCTATACTATGTACCACTATACACCATATTCTATACTATGTACCACTATACAGCTCTACAACACATTCTTTCCTGTGTACCTCTACACACCATATTCTATACTATGTACCACTATACAGCTCTACACTGTATTCTATTCTATGTACTACTATACACCACATTCTATACAATGTACCACTATACAGATCTACACCATAAACCACTATACACCACATTCTACATATGTACCACTACACCACATTCTATACTATGTACCACTATACCCCATATTCTATACTATGTACCTCTATACACCATATTCTATACTATGTACCACTATACACCATATTCTATACTATATACCACTATACAACATATTCTAGACTATGTTCCACTTTACACCATATTCTGTACTATATACCACTTAACAGCTCTACCCCATATTCTATGCCATGTACCACTATACAGCACTGAACCACATTCAATACTATGTACCACTATACAGCTCTACACCTTATTTTTTGCTATGTACCACAAACTATACACAATTTTCTATACTATGTACCACTATACAGCTCTACACCATATTCTATATTATGTACCACTATACAGCTCTACACCATGTTCTATACTATGTACCACTATACAACACATTCTATGCTATGTACCACTATACACCATATTCTATACTGTGTACCACTTTACACCATATTCTATACTATATACCACTATACACCATTTTCTATACTATGTACCACTATACAGCTCTACACCATATTCTATACTATGTATCTCTATACACCATATTCTATACTATATACCATTATACAGTTCTATACCATATTCTATACTATATACGACTATACACCATATTCTATACTATGTACCACTATACAGTTCTATACCAAATTCAATACTATGTACCATTATACACCATATTCTATACTATGTACCACAATACAGCGATACACCATTTTCCATACTATGTCCCACTATACAACACTACACCATATTCTATACTATGTACCACTATACAGCTCTTCACCATATTCTATACTATGTACCACTATACACCATATTCTATACTATGTACCACTATACAGCTCTTCAACACATTCTATACTATGTACCTCTACACACCATATTCTATACTATGTACCACTATACAGCTCTACACCACATTCTATACTATGTACTACTATACACCACATTATATACAATGTACCACTATACAGCTCTACACCATACACCACTATACACCACATTCTACATATGTACCACTACACCACATTCTATACTATGTACCACTATGTACCACTATACACCACATTCTATACTATGTACCACTATACCCCATATTCTATACTATGTACCACTATACACCATATTCTATACTATATACCACTATATACCATATTCTATATGATGTACCACTATATAGCTCTACACCACAATCTATACTATATATCACTATACTCCACAATCTGGACTATGTACTACTATACACCATATTCTATACTATGTACCTCTATACACCATAATCTATACTATATACCACTATACACCACATCCTATACTATGTACCATTATACAGCTCTTCACCACATTCTATACTATGTTCCACTATACACCATATTCTATACTATTTACCTCTATACACCATATTCTATACTATATACCACTATTAACCATATTCTATACAATGTACCACTATACACCATATTCTATACGATATACAACTATACAGCTCTACCCCATATTCTGTACTATGTATATACCACTATACACCATATTCTATACTATGATCCACTATACAGCTTTACACCATATTCTATACTATTTACCACTATACACCATATTCTATACTATGTACCACTTTAAACCTCTACACTATATTCTATGCTATGTACCACTAAACAGCTCTATACCACATTCTATACTATGTACAACTGTACAGGTCTACACTATATTCAATACTTAATACTACTATAGACCACATTCTATACTAAGTACCTCTATACACCATATTCTATAGTATGTAGCACTATACACCACATTCTATACTATGTACCACTACACAGCTCTACATCATATTCTATACTATGTACCACTATACACCATATTCTATACTATGTACCACTATTCAGCTCTACACCACATTCTATACTATGTACCGCTATACATCATATTCTGTGTACCACTATACACCATATTCTAGACTATGTAACACTATACACCATATTCTAGACAATGTACCTCTATACAACATATTCTATACTATGTACCACTATACACCATATTATATACTATGTACCACTATACACCACATTCTAAACTATGTACCACTATACACCATATTCTATACTATGTGCCTTTATACACTATATTCTATTCTATGTACCACTATACACCACATTCTATACTATGTACCACTATACACCATTTTCTATACTATGTACCACTATAAAGCTCTACACCATATTCTATACAATGTACCACTATACAACACTACACCATATTCTATACGATGTACTAATATACAGCTCTACACCGTATTCTATACTATGTACTACTATACACCACATTCTATACTATGTACCATTACACCACATTCTATACTATGTACCACTATATACCACTATACACCACATTCTATACTATGTACCACTATACACCATATTCTATACTATGTACCTCTATACACCATATTCTATACTATGTACCTCTATACATCATATGCTATACTATGTACCACTATACAGCTCTACATCACATTCTATACTATGTACCACTATACACCATATTCTATACTATGTACCTCTATACACCATATTCTATACTATGTACCTCTATACAACATATTCTAGACTATGTACCACTTTACACCATATTCTATACTATATACCACTATACAGCTCTACCCCATATTCTATGCCATGTACCACTATACAGCTCTGCACCACATTCTATACTATGTACCACTGTACAGCTCTACACAATATTCTATACTATATACTACTATACACCACATTCTATACTATGTACCACTATAAACCATATTCTATACTATGTAACACTATACACCACATTCTATACTATGTACCACTATACAGCTCTACACCATGTTCTATACAATATACCACTATACACCATATTCTATACTATGTACCACTATAAACAACATTCTATACTATGTACCACTATACACCATATTCTATACTATGTACCACTATACACCATATTCTATACTATATACCACTATACAACATATTCTAGACTATGTACCACTTTACACCATATTCTACACTATATACCACTTAACAGCTCTACGCCATATTCTATGCCATGTACCACTATACAGCTCTGCTCCACATTCTATACTATGTACCACTATACAGCTCTACACCAAATTCTATACAATGTACCACTATACACCACATTCTATACTATGTACCACTATACACCATATTCTGTACTATGTACCTCTATACACCATATTCTATACAATTTACCACAATACACCATATTCTATACTATATACCACTATACACCATATTCTATACTATGTACCTATATACACCATATTCTATACTATGTACCACTGTGCACCATATTCTATACTATGTACCACTATACACCATATTCTGTACTATGTACCTCTACACACCATATTCTATACAATTTACCACAATACACCATATTCTATACTATATACCACTATACACCATATTCTATACTATGTACCTATATACACCATATTCTATACTATGTACCACTGTACACCATATTCTATACTATGTACCAATATACAGCTCTACACCAAATTCTATACTATATACCACTATACACCATATTCTGTAATATGTAGCACTATACACCATATTCTATTCTCTGAACCACTATACAGCTCTACACCATATTCAATGCTATGTATCACTCTACACAATACTCTATACTATGCACCACTATACAGCTCTACACCAAATTCTATACTATGTACCTCTATATACCATATTCTATACTATGTACCACTATACAGCTCTACACCACATTCTATACTATGTACCACTATACATCATATTCTATACTATGTACCACTATACAGCTCTACATCACATTCTATAATATGTACCACTATACTCCATATTCTATACTATGTACCACTATAAACCTTATTCTATACTATGTAACACTATACACCACATTCTATACTATGTACCACTATACAGCTCTACACCATATTTTATACTATGTACCAATATTCAGCTCTACACCATGTTCTATACTATATACAACTATACACCATATTCTATACTATGTACCACTATAAACAACATTCTATACTATGTACCACTATTCACCATATTCTATACTATGTACCACTATACACCATATTCTATACTATATACCACTATACAACATATTCTAGACTATGTACCACTTTACACCATATTCTATACTATATACCACTATACAGCTCTACCCCATATTCTTTGCCAAGTACCACTATACAGCTCTGCACCACATTCTATACTATGTACCACTGTACAGCTCTACACCATATTCTATACTATATACTACTATACACCACATTCTATACTATGTACCACTATAAACCTTATTCTATACTATGTAACACTATACACCACATTCTATACTATGTACCACTATACAGCTCTACACCATATTTTATACTATGTACCAATATTCAGCTCTACACCATGTTCTATACTATATACAACTATACACCATATTCTATACTATGTACCACTATAAACAACATTCTATACTATGTACCACTATTCACCATATTCTATACTATGTACCACTATACACCATATTCTATACTATATACCACTATACAACATATTCTAGACTATGTACTACTTTACACCATATTCTATACTATATACCACTATACAGCTCTTCCCCATATTCTTTGCCAAGTACCACTATACAGCTCTGCACCACATTCTATACTATGTACCACTGTACAGCTCTACACCATATTCTATACTATATACTACTATACACCACATTCTATACTATGTACCACTATAAACCATATTCTATACTATGTAACACTATACACCACATTCTATACCATGTACCACTATACAGCTCTACAAAATATTTTATACTATGTACCAATATTCAGCTCTACACCATGTTCTATACTATATACCACTATACACCATATTCTATACTATGTACCACTATTAACCATATTCGATACAATGTACCACTATACACCATATTCTATACTATGTACCACTATACACCATATTCTATACTATATACCACTATACAACATATTCTAGACTATGTACCACTTTACACCATATTCTGTACTATATACCACTTAACAGCTCTACCCTATATTCTATGCCATGTTCCACTATACAGCTCTGTACCACATTCTATACTATGTACTACTATACAGCTCTATACCACATTCTATATGATGTACCATTATACAGCTCTACACCACATTCTATACTATGTACCACTATACACCACATTCTATACTATGTACCAATATACAGCTTTAAACCACATTCTATACAATGTACCACAATACACCATATTCTATGTACCACTATACACCATATTCTATACTATGTACCACTATACACCATATTCTATACTCTGTACCTCTATACACCATATTCTATACTATGTACCACTATACACCATATTCTATACTATATACGACTATACAGCTCTACCCCGTAATCTATAGCAAGTACCACTATAAACCATATTCTATACAATGTATCACTATACACCATATTCTATACTATGTATCACTATACACCATATTCTATACTATGTACCACTATACTGCTCTACACCATATTTTATGCTATGTACCACAAACTATACACCATATTCTATACTATGTACCACTATACAGCACTACACCATATTCTATACTATGTACCACTATACAGCTCTACACCATGTTCTATACTATGTTCCACTATACACCACATTCTATGCTATGTACCACTATACACCATATTCTAAACTATGTACCACTATACACCATATTCTATACTATGTACCACTATACACCACATTCTATGCTATGTACCACTATACACCATATTCTATACTGTGTACCACTATACACCATATTCTATACTATGTACCACTATACAGCTCTACACCATATTCTATACTATGTATCTCTATACACCAAATTCTATACTATATACCACTATACAGTTCTATACCATATTCTATACTATATACGACTATACACCATATTCTATACTATGTACCACTATACAGTTCTATACCAAATTCAATACTATGTACCAATATACAGCTCTACACCACATTCTATACTATATACCACTATACATCATATTCTATACTATGTACCACTATACAGCTCTACATCACATTCTATACTATGTAGCACTATACACCATATTCTATACTTTGTACCTCTATACACCATATTCTATACTATGTACCTCTATACAACATATTCTAGACTATGTACCACTTTACACCATATTCTATACTATATACCACTTAACAGCTCTACCCCATATTCTATGCCATGTACCACTATACAGCTCTATACCACATTCTATACTATGTACCACTATACAGCTCTACACAATATTCTATACTATATACTACTATACACCACATTCTATACTATGTACCACTATACACCATATTCTATACTATGTAACACTATAAACCACATACTATTCTATGTACAACTATACAGCTCTACACCATATTTTATACTATATACCAATATTCAGCTCTACACCATGATCTATAATATATACCACTATACACCATATTCTATACTATGTACCACTATAAATGACATTCTATACTATATACCACTATACACCTTATTCTATACTATGTATCACTATACACCACATTATATACTATATACCACTCTAAAGCTCTAAACCACATTTTATACTATGTACCATTATACAGCTCTACACCACATTCTATACTATGTACCACTATACAACATATGTACCACTATACAGCTCTTCATCACATTCTATACTATGTACCACTATACAGCTCTTCATCACATTCTATACTATGTACCACTATACACCATATTCTATACTATGAACCTCTATACACCATATTCTATACTATATACCACTATTAACCATATTCTATACAATGTACAACTATACACCATATTCTATATGATATACAACTATACAGATGCTATGAACCACTATACAGCTCTACACCATATTCTATATTATATATCACTATACACCATATTCTGTACTATGTACCACTATTCACCTCTACACCATATTCTATACTATGTACCACTATACAGCTGTATACCACATTTTATACTATGTACCACTATACAGCTCTAAACCATATTCTATACTATATACTACTATGCACCACATTCTATACTATGCACTATACACCATATTCTATAAAATGTAACACTGTACACCACATTCTATACTATGTACCATTATACAGCTCTACACCACATTATATACTATGTACCACTATACAGCTCTACACCACTTTCTATACTATGTACCACTGTACACCATATTCTATACTATGTACCTCTATACACCACATTCTAGACTATATACCACTATACACCATATTCTATACTATGTACCACTATACAGCTCTACACCACATTCATAACTATGTACCACTATACACCATATTCTATGTACCACTATACACCACATTCTATAATATGTTCCTCTATACACCATATTCTATACTATGTACCACAATATAGCTCTACACCAAATTCTATACTATGTACCACTATACACCACATTCTATACTATGTACCACTATACACCATATTCTATACTATGTACCTCTATACACCATATTCTATACTATGTACCACTATACACCATATTCTATACTATGTATCACAATACACCATATTCTATACTATGTACCACTATACACCGTATTCTATACTATGTACCACTATACACACCATATTCTATACTATGTACCTCTATACACCATTTTCTATACTACGTACCACTATACACCGTATTCTATGCTGTGTAGCACAATACAGTTCTACACCATATTCTATACTATGTACCACTATACAGCACTTCGCCATATTCTATACTATGTACCACTATATACCATATTCTATACTATGTAGCACTATACACCATATTCTATACTATGTTCGTCTATACACCATATTCTATACTATGTACCACTATACACCATATTCTATACTATGCACCACAATACACCATATTCTATACTATGTACCTCTATACACCATATTCTATACTATATACCACTATACACCATATTCTATGCTATGTACCACTATACACCATATTCTATACTATAAACAACTATATAGATCAACCCCATATTCTATACTATGCACCACTATACAGCTCTACACCATATTCTATACTATATACCACTATACACCATATTCTATACTATGTACCTCTATAAACCATATTCTATAAAATGTACCACTATACACCATATTCTATACTATGCACCACAATACACCATATTCTATACTATGTACCTCTATACAACATATTCTATACCATATACCACTAAACACCATATTCTATACTATGTATCACAATAAACCATATTCTATACTATGTACCACTATACACCGTATTCTATACTATGTACCACTATACACACCATATTCTATACTATGTACCTCTATACACCATTTTCTATACTACGTACCACTATACACCATATTCTATGCTGTGTAGCACAATACAGTTCTACACCATATTCTATACTATGTACCACTATACAGCACTTCGCCATATTCTATACTATGTACCACTATACACCATATTCTAAACTATGTAGCACTATACACCATATTCTATACTATGTTCGTCTATACACCATATTCTATACTATGCACGACAATACACCATATTCTATACTATATACCACTATTCACAATATTCTATACTATGTACCACTATACACCATATTCTATAAAATGTACCAATATACACCATATTCTATACTATGCACCACAATACACCATATTCTATACTATGTACCTCTATACACCATATTCTATACTATGTACCACTATACACCATATTCAATAAAATGTAACACTATACATCACATTCTTAACTATGTACCACTATACAGCTCTACACCAAATTCTATACTATGTACCACTATACAGCTCTACACCATATTCTATACTATGCACCACATTACAGCATATTCTATACTATATACCACTATACACCATATTCTATACTATGTACCACTATACACCATATTCTATAAAATGTAACACTATACACCACATTCTATACTATGTACCACTATACAGCTCTTCACCACATTCTATACTATGTACCACTATACAGCTCTACACCATATACCACTTTACACCACATTCTATTCTATGTATCACTACACAACATTCTATACTATGTACCACTATGTTCCACTATACACCACATTCTATAATATGTACAACTATACACCATATTCTATAATATGTACCTCTATACACCATATTCTATACTATGTACCACTAATCACCTTATTCTATACTTTGTACCACTATACAGCTCTACACCGCATTCTGTACTATATACCACTATACACCATAGTCTATACTATGTAGCACTATAAACCATATTCTATACTACGTACCACTATACGTCTCTACACCATATTCTATGCTATGTATCACTATACACAATACTCTATACTATGCACCACTGTACAGCTATACACCATATTCTATACTATATACCACTTTACACCCTATTGTATACTACGTACCACTATACATCTCTACACCATATTCTATGCTATGTATCACTATACACAATACTCTATACTATGTACCACTATACAGCTCTACACCATATTCTATTCTATGTACCACTATACAGCTCTACACCATATTCTATACCATATACCACTATACACCATATTCTAGACTGTGTACCACTTAACACCATATTCTATACTATGTACATCTATACACCATATTCTATACTATGTACCTCTATACACCATATTCTATACTATATACCACTATACACCATATTCTATACTATGTACCACTATAAACCATATTCTATACTATAAAACAACTATATAGCTCACCCCATATTCTATACTATGTACTACTATACACCATTTTCTATACTATGAACCACTATACAGCTCTACACCATATTCTATACTATATACCACTATACACCATATTCTTTACTATGTACCACTATTCACCTCTACACAATATTCTATTCTATGTACCACTATGCAGCTGTAAACCACATTCTATACTATGTACCACTATACAGCTCTACACCATATTCTATACTATATACTTCTATACACCACATTCTAAAATTAGAATATGGTGTATAGTGGTACATAGTATAGAATATGGTGTATAGTGGTAAATAGTATAGAATGTTGTTTATAGTGGTACATAGTATAGAATATGGTGTATAGTGGTATATAGTATAGAACATGGTGTAGAGCTGTATAGTGGTACATAGTATAGAATGTGGTGTATAGTGTTACATAGTATAGAATATGGTTTATAGTGGTACATAGTTTAGAATGTGGTGTATAGTAGTATATAGTATAGAATATGGTATAGAACTGTACAGTGGTACATAGTATAGAATGTGGTGCAGAGCTGTATAGTGGTACATGGCATAGAATATGGGGTAGAGCTGTATAGTGGTATATAGTATAGAATATGGTGTAAAGTGGTACATAGTCTAGAATATGTTGTATAGAGGTACATAGTATAGAATATGGTGTATAGAGGTACATAGTATAGAATATGGTGTATAGTGGTACATAGTATAGAATGTGATGTAGAGCTGTATAGTGGTACATAGTATAGAATATGATGTATAGAGGTTCATAGTATAGAATATGGTGTATAGACGTACATAGTATAGAATATGGTGTATAGTGGTACATAGTATAGACTGTGGTGTATAGTGGTATATAGTGGTACAAAGTATAGAATGTGGTGTAGTGGTACATAGTATAGAATGTGGTGTATAGTAGTACATAGTATAGAATACACTGTAGAGCTGTATATTGGTACATAGTATAGAATATGGTGTAGTGTTGTATAGTGGTACATTGTATAGAATATGGTGTAGAGCTGTATAGTGGTACATAGTATAGAAAATGGTGTATAGTGGTACATAGTATAGAATGTGGTGTATAGTGGTACATAGTATAGAATATAGTGTATAAAGGCACATAGTAGAGAATATGGTGTATAGTGGTACATAGTTTAGAATGTGGTGTATAGTGGTACATAGTATATAATATGGTGTATAGAGGTACATAGTATAGAATATGGTGTATAGAGGTACATTGTCTAGAATATGGTGTATAGTGTTACATAGTCTAGAATATGGTGTATAGTGGTACACAGAATATGATGTATAGCGGTACATAGTATAGAATGTGGTGTAGAGCTGAATAGTGGTACATTGTATAGAATATGGTGTATAGTGGTACATAGTATAGAATATGATGTAGAGCTGTATAGTGGTACATAGTATAGAATGTGGTGTATAGTGCTACATACTATAGAATATGGTGTATAGAGGTACTTAGTATAGAATGTGGTCTATAGTAGTATTAAGTATAGAATATAGTGTAGACCTGTACAGTTGTACATAGTATAGAATGTGGTATAGAGCTGTTTAGTGGTACATAGCATAGAATATAGTGTAGAGGTTTAAAGTGGTACATAGTATAGAATATGGTGTATAGTGGTAAATAGTATAGAATATGGCGTAGAGTTGTATAGTGGTTCATAGTATAGAATATGGTGTATAGTGGTATATACATAGTACAGAATATGGGGTAGAGCTGTATAGTTGTATATCGTATAGAATATGGTGTATAGTGGTACATTGTATCGAATATGGTTAATAGTGGTACATAGTATAGAATATGGTGTATAGTGGTATATAGTATAGAACATGGTGTAGAGCTGAATATTGGTACATAGTATAAAATATTTTGTAGAGCTGTATAGTGGTACATGGTATAGAATGTGGTGTATAGTGATACATAGTATAGAATATGGTTTATAGTGGTACATAGTATAGAATGTGGTGTATAGTAGTATATAGTATAGAATATGGTGTAGAGCTGTACAGTGGTACATAGTATAGAATGTGGTGCAGAGCTGTATAGTGGTACTTGGCAAAGAATATGGGGTAGAGCTGTATAGTAGGTATATAGTATAGAATTTGTTGTAGAGCTGTTTAGTGGTACATAGTATAGAATATGTTGTATAGTGTTAAATAGTATAGAATATGGTGTACAGTGGTACATAGTATAGAATATGGTGTTGCGCTGTATAGTGGTACATAGTATAGAATATGGTGTAGTGTTGTATAGTGGTACAAAGTATAGAATATGGTGTAGAGCTGTATTGTGGTACATATTATAGAAAATGGTGTATAGTGGTACATAGTATAGCATATGGTATATAGAGGTACATAGTATAGAATTTGGTGTAGAGCTGTATAGTGGTGCATAGTATAGAGTATTGTGTATAGTGATACATAGCATAGAATATGGTGTAGAGCTGTATAGTGGTGCAGAGTGTAGAATATGCTGTATAGTGCTACATAGTATAGAATATGATATATAGTGTTATATAGTATAGAATGTGGTGTAGAGCTGTATAGTGGTACATAGTATAGAATATGGTGTATAGTGGTGCATAGTATAGAATATGGTGTATAGAGGTACATAGTCCAGATTATGGTGTACAGTGGTACATAGTATAGAATGTGGTGTATAGTGGTACATAGTGGTACATAGTATAGAATGTTGTGTAGTGGTACATAGTATAGAATGTGGTGTATAGTGGTATATGGTGTAGAGCTGTATAGTGGTACATAGTATAGAATATGGTGTATAGTAGTACATAGTATAGAGTATGGTGTAGAGCTGTATAGTGGTACATAGTATAGAATATGGTGTAGTGTTGTATAGTGGTACATAGTATAGAAAATAGTGTAGAGCTGTATTGTGGTACATAGTATAGAATATGGTGTATAGAGGTACATAGTATAGAAAATGGTGTATAGAGGTACATAGTATGGAATACGGTGTAT